>KZ895873.1:0-11515 GCA_003456935.1 Machilis hrabei | reverse complement strand
CAAGTTTGTCTCGATAAGGAAACAGGTGGTAGCGCTCTGTGGGTGGTCAACTATGGAACTACTTCAACCAACTATTTCTCTGACATTGCTAACCTACTTTGCTGGTTCACTTGCCAATCTGTAGTCAGTTCCAGTAACGTATGGCATGGTCACAGTGTCGAATCGCATAGTTCCCGCAAACAGTTCATAACCAACTACCAAACTGAGTGGTCACTGCAACTAACCGTTTTTCTCCGTGTGCTTAAGAAATCCCTAGCCATTCTTTGAAGACAAGGAAATCGAGCTCCATTTGCCGACCAATACTGTAAAATGTCGACATCGTACGGAACACGTTTTTCCTAGTAATATGTGTCTAATTCCCCTCGCCACTCATTTCCTATTTAGTTGTAGTTTTGGTGCTGTGTAGGGCATTCAAATCCAATATATCTTCAGATTCTTCTGTCAGCATTCCTTTTTGGCTTTGATCTTCTGTTTGTACATCTGGATATAGGCAGGTAATATTTATTTATGTATATATTCTCAAAAGTTTCAACGAAGTAATCCATCATCGCTTGACCCCAATGGGTAAGCTGGAAAGTTTCCTTCTTATGTCTAGGGTCCAATATCAAAACTGCACAATAAATTCAGTTTGTTTTACAATAATGTTTCATCATCTTTTCTGTACCTACGTTGAAAGCAGCTGGAAGCTAATTACTTTCTGGATCGTCGCACTTTTTCGCATACTCTGAAACTAATGATTCTAATTTGTCCAGTAACAAATTAAAGCCAACTACCACCATGGGAATAGTCTCCCCCAAGGAGAGTGGAAAACTTCTTGAAGTAACGCAAGAAATTACAAGTTTCTTCTAAAAAGTCCCACTGTTTGTCAGAAATACGCAAGTGTGAAATTGTAGCATTCGTATCGCAAAAAATTTTTAAGGCCGTTTTCAATTTTATTGCACACTCAAGCATGTCAAAAGACGAGTTCCAGCGTGTTGCAACATCAAGTACTGGTGTTTGAAATTGAGAATTTGTTAATTCACAACACATCTTCAGCTTTCTTTGAAGCTTTTCGGAAACCTTGATTTTCTTCAATAAATTTCACAACTTTGAAACAGTCGTAGTGTTGGTTCCATCGTTTGACTCATCCTCCTCACCAACCAAAATGTCTTCTTTTTCGCTGTCGCTGTCTTCTGAAGTAAGAGATTCACTCAACGAGTCATCAATTTTTAAAAGCTTGAGTGTATCCTATACTCCGAGGTTAAGTATGTGAGAAAACAGCGAAAATGGTTATTCTCATTGAAATCGGGTAATAATTTTGATAACTCATCCATACAGGAGGTGTTTGCAGACGCGTTGTTGACAGTTATTTATACCTTGAACTTTGTCAATACGTCCATTTTCACTAACATCTTTGTCAAACACATTCGCTATATCTCGCCCTGTGTGCTTTCTCCTTGAAGGAACAAAATCCAAAACGAAGGAGCGAAGAATCCACTGGTCGTCTATAAAGTGAACGGTTATTCCATAAAACGATTTATTGCGTATGGAAGTCCAGCCATCAAAAGTGAAAGTAAGTTTTGATGTATTTTCCCTTAATAATTTCTTCACACTACTTCACACGCTTCGAAATGATTTAATGACAATTCTTTCATCTTCTTCCTTTTAGGCATTTTGAGAGATGTATTTAGTAGGCGGAAATAATGTTCGGTGTATTGATCATCGAAAAAGTTGAATGGTAAAAATTTGAGTGCTACCCACTTTGTTGTTTCCTTTTCCAGCGTAGNAATCATATATTAAAATGCACTTAGACAGAAATGATACTAAAATTGGAAGCAAACTCTACCGACAAACTTTCAGAGGTTATTCACGGATGTTGGCTGAATGTTTTGATATAAGGAACCCAAAGTCACCGGTGACACATTACTGATTAATTTGATATTGATGTGTTAGATATGCATCATGTCCTTTGGACCGTGAAAGAATGGTTCCGATACATTACAAAGAAAAAGCAATCAACTACTCATCGCATTATGACATACTATAATATCATGAATAACAAAACAGTAGTAAGGAACAGATAACAAAAACTTACATGAATAATGAAACTACGCTAGGACAAAACTCTTACTTGTTTCTTTAAAGCAGCTGCTCAAAATGTCGACCGCCATGATCACGACAAAGTGTACATCGACGCATCATGCACTGTCGCAAACCTTCTAGCATCCCAGGAGATTGACGCACGTCTTTAGCAGCTGCAACAATCCTAGCAATCGGGTCCATGGGAGTGTCGACTGGAGTCTCATATTTTTTTATTTTATTTTTTATCTGTTCCCTAGTACTGTTTTATTATGCATGATATTACAATATGTCAGAAGGCGGTCGGTAGTTAATAATTTTTTTCTTTATAATGTATCCGAACCCATCTTTCACGGTCCAAAGGACATTATGCATATCTAACATATCAATATCAAATTACTCAGTAATGAGTCACCGGAGACCTTGGATTCCTTGCATCAAAACATTCAGCCAACAACCCTGAGCAACCTGTGAAAGTTTGTCGGTAGAGTTTGCTTCCACCTTGTATATATACAACATATATNTGTGTCTTTTTTTTCCATCCGAACCGAACTTAAAATGTTTATAGCCGAACTCGAACTCAACCGAACCGAAAAAGATTCGNACCGAACCGAACTTTAAAAGTTTCCAACCGAATTCGAACCGAAATTAAGAAGTTTCGGAGCGAACCGCACTCGAACAGAACTTAAGAAATTTTGGCCGAACCGAGCTCTTGCAATCGAAACATAAAAGTAAAACTAAAAACATGTTAATGAACACACTGTATCATACAGTATTTAAATTTTGAATAGCACCTATTTTACAATTATGCAAGAACACAGGCAACGAATATCAAAGTTCTGTATGGGAACAATATCTAGGATAAGTTCGNTGATGAAGTGAATGAGCAGAAGCACCAAATATTTTATTTGATAAAGATATCACGTTTTTCTATCTAATAATTATATATTATAATTTAAGTCATATTGATATGTATTTATGTTCAACATAATTAATAACACTGTTAGTTACTAATGTCTTAACACATGTGTGCTTTTCCACAGCTGTGAAGAAGCTAGTTGTTTATTGAATGCTAGGAGTTTGCAGAAATCTTGGATTCTATTTAATTCGACCAGGTAGGGCGTATACAGTACCAGCATTGATTTTGTCATATCCAAACGAAGCGTAGCGCAAATTTCGTTTCGCTTAAAACGCAAATTTTCGATCACTTACCAAGCTACGAAAAATTACNTTCNCTACTAGGCTAGGTCTTTCAGAAAGACGTAGTAGCGAACGTAATTTTTTGTTTGTGTATTCAAGATAGGAATTTATTAATGCTTTGTTAAATATAAGTACATCTTATAAAAATACAGATAGGGTTTTAAAATTAAGAAATAATTGAATAATTGTTTTTAAGGTTTTTACAATGGTACAGTATTTTTAAATATTAGTAATACTATTAATTATATAAACGGGCAATGTGATAAACTGTAGAAATCTTAGACAATCCCGTTAACAACGAAAGTTTAGTTAATCTAGTATAATGCGTAATATAAGCAAAAGAAACTCACCTTTCATTTCTTTGGATTTTTTAAATCGTTTGATTTTTTCGGTTGACTCGGACCACTCGACAGGCGATACTTCTTGTGATGGAATATATTCCGCTGTTACATCTGAAATATCTGATATCGAGTCCTTATCGGCACTCACGTTACTTCTCGTATTCAACAATTGTTTAAATNTGTATGACATTACGGTAAAAATCCACTTCGAACACTGACTAGTACTGACTGTTAATACACCAGCAACACCACTCAGGCGGGGACTACCCTAATTTTGTTAGCGAATCGGATCTCTCTTTTTGGAAAAAGGGGATTTCCCGGCTCGTATTTTTTCCCATTCCAAACGTAAATGCGAGATTGCGAGAAAGCGATATTCTCGCGATAATCTCGCTAAGCGAGACGAGATCTGTACGAAATATCGTCTTGCAAGAGCGAGATTGTAATTGTTATCGTATCGCATAAAAAAATGCATACAAACAAGGAACTTCCATTTATTATTTTTAAATTAAACAGTTGAAAATCTAAATCTACAGCCTTAAACCTCGTTATTGTATTTTTCAACACATTTTAACGTTAGTGAAGTGTAATTTGTGTTCGAGATTGATTCTCTCATTTGATTATCCAAAGTAGAAGAGATATTCAACGTACAGTAACTCTGCACCATTGAGTAAAAACATGCGTAGAGTGAACTTTGGGTCTAGAAACTCTCTGAACAGTATGTGCATGGAGGTATGTTTTTCTAAGTACATTAACTTAACATGTTGCACCATTGAACACTATTTTTTTATTTAGAAATCCTTGAAAAACGAAAGGAATTTTTCTGATGCTTTTTAACATTTCTTTTCCTTATCCCAACATGAGATCTTTGGTATCCTACCTTTAAATCGTTGAAAAATTAAATTTCACACTCTTGAAAATATATAAATCAAACTGTGTTTTAAGTTAAAACAGTTTTCCCTATACAGGGTGTTTGTAAAGTTGTAAAATGTCTCGATAAACTGTAATAATGATGTGTCAATTATGTGTCTTATAATGTCATTCCTTAAATAAAGAATCACTAAAGATAATTTTGTAGGTTAATGGATGATTTTCCATAATAATTACGGTAGTTTCAATAAATGTAAGGCATTAATAATTATTGCTCCTTTTTAACGGAAAGTACTTTCTACTATTGCCGACAGCGAAAGAGTAGTTGTTTAGAAGCAAGGTATTGTAACGGGAGCTGAATAGTATTTTCTTATTAAAACTTATTACACCCTGTGTAATAATGTCCACCCAACATACAACTTTTGGTAAGTATATAGCCATTCACCTTAAATTTAATTTCAATAAACTTTGCGAAGGTGGAGATGACCAGTGAATTGCAGTTGCTTAGCCAACCAACTCTTTTACCGGAAGTTTTGTCTTAGATTCCCACAAAAGAATGAGTATAGAGCATGTATTTCATTTCCGTGTTTGTTACTGTCCATTCATCTTCATTAACAAGCGTTTTTCGTAGACGTGAAATGACCTACTTGGTGACGAAACAATGTAAAAAACAAATACAAAACGTTTCATAATTTATTTAAATTTCTCATCATGAAACTTCAACAGTGCAAGCTGACATAGGCTGACTAAGTATAGTTAAACACCGGTAAATCGTTTACATCCAAGTTAATCGCGAGGTTTTAACCGAGCGTTAATATTTTTTGCCAAAAGCAGGTACATCTTGGATGTAAACGATTAGCCAGTGTTTAATTGTCTTAAATACCGAAGGAAAAGAAAAATTTAACAATATTAATATTTAGCGAAAAAGGGGGGAAGAGAGGCCGCTTGGTAATTCTCAGTGGAGTGTAACGAAGAGGGTGGTGACGTCATCTAACCAATGAAAGTGCTTTGGATATCATGCAAATCTTCGGCAGCACTCGTCAAGTGAGTTTCAAGTTTCACCCAGTTAGTTATCGTTCAGCTGTTGACAGTGTTAGATGTAACGGCGTAGAAAAAGGTTTTTGCGTGTACAGCCATGATGGATTATGTTTAATGAGGATATATTATATATTGACCAAAAAGTTTGTGGCGTGGAATAAGGGCATGATTAATGGATTACATTGTTTAGGTAAGTTTTTTAGCTTAGGTTTTATGTGTCCGTGTATTTTTTCCTACAGATTATGCATGTTATTTGTAAAAATATCGTATAAGCGCGTAATAAAAAATTAGTTGAAAATGTGTGAGCGAATTACAATTATCAGTATTACCATATTAGTTGTACACTATAACAAGAAATTTATACAATCAGAGTGCACGTTTTCTATTAACTAATTTGGTCGGTTTAAAATTGTCAACACACATAGAAGCGAAAGTTGTAACCAGTGTTGATTCAGTGGCTTAGCCAAATGGTACGTAGTCTGAGCTGAATAGTGTGTTACTGTATTGAAACAGCTTCTTGGATTTCTTGTTCAGGCTGTGCTGCTTAAACTAGGACATCTGAAAATTCCATGCAAATATAGGGTAAGGAATCAATTAGCAAATGGTATATAGTTTGCATTAGGTGTTAATTTTCTGGGCTAATTTGTGTGTTTCTCTGTTGAAAGACTGAATGGCACAATGCCTTGGTCTTCATGTACACACTGTGTCCTAAACTAGCAAGTCAGGAACATGTCGTGCAACATAAATTATGGCTAAAGTAAAACTTTATGCAAACTACATACCGTCAGCTAATTGAATACTTACCCTAAAATGATTGTTTGCGCCACATGTATCAGTTTAACAATGCATCGCAATGTATGCAAGTAGCACATTTCTTTTTTGCTTTGTTCAGTTGTTTAATTCTAATAAAACACACACACAAAATGTCAAATTTCGACGCTATTTGGGTGAAACACCTGGTTAGTTGACTACAGACGAATACGAAAAAAGTAGGTTTAAGTCTGTAAAACTTTCGGTGGTATGAATCTCCTTTAAGACACGGCACTTTTCCGCCGGTAGCTTTTCTTTTCTAACAAAAATAACTTAAAACAAACGTTGTGTTTTAACAAACGTCTGTACTAAAAACAAAGTTTTTTACTCACACGTTATCGTCAATTTTTTATCTGCCTATAGGGCTTATATTGCGAGATGTACACATAATGGATTTCTGCTGAGTAATGTAGGCAAATACGACCAGTCATCAAATGCGAACATTCCGACTTTCCCCCGTAAATAGTACTAAGAACACTGCGTTATAGGCCTTCCTAGATGTTTCAAAATGACTGTCTATGCTTAATTATTTATTGGCGTGTTCCTATAATGTTCGCTAAACCATACATTACCCTAATATTTACGGGAAAAGTTGGACTGGTCACATTTGATGGCTGGTCGCATTTGCCGACACTACCCTAGAATTTTAATATGGTATTCTATTATAAAAAGGTGTGCATTTATCAGTGTTCGTGTACATAGCGCAGATAAGGATTCACAGTAGCTAGACAAAAAATTAGGCTATCCTTTTGGTAACTGAAAACTGAAAATCAAAACTTCGAGGGAATTTATGTAATATATAATGAACGAGGACAGCTCTCTAGTAATATTATTGCACCAGTGTTTGCAACATTTTTGTTTTTAAATGTAAACCAATTTTTATTTTAAGTTATTTTTTGTCATAATAAAAAACTTGCCGACGGCCAGATGTAAACTGATGTGTCCTAAAGAGCCTTCATACTCCGCAGTAGATGCTTCAGTTACTCTGACTTTAAGCTTCATCCCCCCGCCCCCCGATATTCATCCTGGATCTAATATCGATACCGTACCGGGTAACGAGGTGTTTCTCCCAAATAATGTCGGCATTAGACAAAGGCTTTTCGGCACTGAGGTATTTACAGAACAA
This sequence comes from Machilis hrabei, assembly GCA_003456935.1. NCBI lineage: Eukaryota > Metazoa > Arthropoda > Insecta > Archaeognatha > Machilidae > Machilis > Machilis hrabei. The sequence continues at coordinate 4,075 of KZ895873.1, read as the reverse complement.
ACAGAACACCAGTTCAGTAATAAATAGTATGCTATTAAGTAGTAATGGAGAACCAGTGGTACTAATTAACAGACACTTGCGAAAACATGGATAGTCGATTGCTTCAAAAATTTCGTAAAAATCGAAAAAGGAAACCACATAAAAATGCAGAATATACTGAAAATACAAAAAAAAAGATTAATTTTGGTTTAGTAGATAATAGAAAAATAACCATTTCATTGATTTTTAAAATCGGTTTCAGAAAAGCTGATTGTCATCGTTTTTTTTTTTCGAAAGTCAATTAATGCCAGCTCCAGTACTAACAACACCCACGTTTGGGCTTTAGGGAATGGTTGGTCCTGGGTACTTAGCCCTGGGATAACTCCTAGCCCTGATATAAAGAGCTATGTTACGAGTCTGCGAGTATTGCGCTCCACGTTAAGATAAACCCTTTGGCGTCTTTCTTTCTTTCTAAAAAAAATAACTACTTTTATTAAATACTTGTTTACTGTTTTTTGTCCGCTAAAGTTGAAAATGCTACACTCATTAAAATCAAGATAGTAGACATTATCTGATAAAGGAAAACGTTTTTTTCAATATTCTTTCCTTTGTGAAAAAACTACCCAGTGTCGTAAATGTTATGATATAAGCTACGCTTTTAAATGAGAAACCAAGTGGAGGGGAGATTGGAAAATTAGACTTCTATTCCAATTAATTTATATATATATATATACATACATACATATATATACGCTCAAGAATATAATTCCCTTGATTCTTGTATACTAAATTTGAATGATATAAAAATGTTCTGTTCAAATGAATTTAAACTTACCAGAGTTGTATAAAAAGTACACACCAAATAGACGATGGTGACGCTCAGATATAATGAGAAGCCAGTTGCTGCAAAAAAAAGTAGACGTTTATAAAAATAAAACCTTAATTTATTTACGTTCAAATCGTTGTCCAAAACGTTATTATAACTTCAGATGGAAATCGGTTTTATTTCAGTACTTTTTATACTAATGAAAGATAATGTCTAAAGTTTATAGTATATATGTTTATATTTTTCTTTTTCAGTTGTAATAAGTTATAAAATAGAGGGTCTAATATCAAACGTGATATTGTAATAGAATGTCAAAACCTCCGAACAAAATTATTGAAATCTATGCTGCCATTCAAAGCATCAAGCGTGTGAAAACTAATGGATTTGCTGAACGACTTACAATATTATTTACAATTTACTCCAATATTTTTGGTCAAGTAACGGAAAGCAACGACAATGCCCAACCACATACAGGTGATATGGTTAAACACTAACTCGGCCTGAGTGTGTGGAAAGAACTTTCTTTCACCTCCAGATGATCCTGTACAACATTCCATCCTTATACATATATATTGAGTATTAAAAGCCGACCTACTTGGAATAGTGGTTAGCACAGCGCGTCATGGAACGAGAGGTTGCGGATTCGAATCCCGTATGAGGCATGGATTTGTGTGCTGTCTTACATGTTGTTCATAGAATTAAGTTCACTTTTATTTCTCACAATAAACGTTGTTTCATCATCCCTAATGACCCATTGTGTATCGACGGGATGGAAAACACCACATCATCATCACATTATTTAAAATAAACATGTGGATAATATATCCGAAGAGAGGAGGTAGCCGGTTCCATTCTATGACGGTGACATTGACAAACTCTTTGAATTATGGGATAAGTTGGAGGTTATGTTGAAAAATAGTTTAAGGGTATATCTTTAATTTGTATATCCTGAGCCTATAAACCACCTTATGATATGTCCTAATAAGCTATAAATATTAAATATTTTAAGTAAAGCTTTTACTTCAATTATTGTATATACATATATCTCAGAACATCCAAACAATGACAAGTCGTATTGTTGATAATATGGTAAATAAAATATACTTGTTTTCAAAAGTTAAATTCNTATTAAATCAAAAGTAATGAAATGCACGAATTGCTTGTAAACGTGGATCAAAACAAAACAAAAAAAGTATTTGCATTTTCTGCAACTAATAAATAAAAACAAAAGAGAACCTCAGAACTTTTTTTTTCAGATATATACACGGAAAATAAACGGATCACTTCATTAACAACAAATTGGACGTGCCTTCGGATCGTATTCATCGTAACACTGGAAATCCAGCTTCATACTATAAACGTGCAAGTCCGTGTTCCGAAAAAGTCAGTTGTGAAAGATAGGAGATATATTGGGAAATCAGTCAGAGCTGCCAATTTGCGAGTTTACAAAAATAAAGTTTGCACTCAGAGTTGACAAACGGTCTGAAAGAACTATGAATTTTTTTAATTAACTTCAGTTAATAAATACCCTGTAACATTGATGTCTTTCCAAAACGACATTCATAAAAGGTTTGTTATTAAAGTGATAGACGGCTACGCCCGATATCACTATAATATCAATTAGTTTATCAAGTTCTTCTTACACAGACATTAACGTTACAGGGCATTAAGTAACTTAAATTATGAAGATAAGGAATTATAAACAATAGTTATGAATTATCATATCGTGAACTGAAGACATCGCCAAATTAATTTCATGCGAATATTTCAAGGTGTGCGAGTGTACTACGTCACACCTGATAACAACGGTGGTTCGAATTAGCGTTTAGTCGACTTTTGATGAGTTGAGTAGTTGTTACATGGGCCTCTGATGGATAACTGTGGTTGTTCTGTGTGGTTTTGCGTGTGAAATTCTGTTCGAAATAGTGGACGTGTTTCTGTACATTTATATTCTGACTTACAAAGGCCGTATGTGATGATAAAACTATAATGGGTCAATCAGGTCACTGTAGTAAAGACGGTAAGTGTTTAAAATTTGGGTGTTTACTTTCAGTAATACGTAAGGTTTGAATTTCGAAATTGTAGGTGTTAATGCGTATAAACTAGAAGACNGAGAATCGTGTTTTGAATGGCGAGGTTCCATTACCCGAATATAATTCTGATAATACGTCCGATGGGGAAAAAGGATTATATTTAAGTTCGAGAATTGTCAAAATATCAATGTTCAATTTGGAGCGTCGAAGTAGGCGAGTTAACTTTATGTATGTATTTGGGGCGGTTGACTTTGAGGATGCGTAGTTTAGACATGGTAAGGCAATGTATTTAAATGTGACCAGTCATCAAATGAGACCAGTCTAACGTTTTCTCAATTATTAGAGCCTACTTTACTACAGCGTTCTTGTATGTTTTAAAATGACTAACAATGCTTCCCAGCCAAGGCTTAGCCTTTATTTGTACATCAAACATACTATTAATTACTTGAAAATCATTTTTATCTGTATAATATGGTAAGCGTCAACTGACTTTCTAGCACCTATTTGATTACAATGTCTGCCAGCCTCTGCCTTAAGTGGTCTCTATTTAATGCATCACCCTATTTGGTGATACACGCGTAGTTTTAANTAGCACCTATTTGATTACAATGTCTGCCAGCCTCTGCCTTAAGTGGTCTCTATTTAATGCATCACCCTATTTGGTGATACACGCGTAGTTTTAAGGTTTGATTAACGTGTGTTGGTAAGATAGAAATAATATTTCGTGGCCAAAAATGTACAATGATGATGTTATTAAGAGAAACCGTTTTGTTGTGTAATAGGGGCCTACCGTTTAAACAGTATTTATGAGTCGGCTGTAATTTTTGTTCTCGCGTAGTGAGAACATCGCTAGTTTGTCATAATTTGTAATTTTTAGCAGTTTGGTCGGTATGTTTGTGTGAAGTGTACGTTTAGTTTTTGCGCAGAGTGATGATATTTACATTTTGAGGGCCCTTAGACCCTCAAAATGTAAATATCATAGCGATATTCTTATAATTTGTCATTTTTAGCCTTTCAGAATAAAAACAAATCGACAAATGGACGAATGCGGGTTTGATATATATCAATCCTCCAATGGGGTTTGATCTTACAATGCAAAGTTTTCAGTGGTTAATCGCCAAAATGTTTAAAATATATCGAATCTGATAGATCTCAACAAGCTGATTTCAATGGCGATACTAAAATCCCAAATGGTGGGCCTAAGTAGAGAAAAATGCACTAAAAACGTTGGCACGTG
>KZ895860.1:0-11225 GCA_003456935.1 Machilis hrabei | reverse complement strand
GTACTGCAAACAGCTACGTATATAGGTAGAAACGATCACACAAATAAGATTAGGGGTATTTGTGGTCTTTTTTGCCTCGGACAATTCCAAGTCTCACTGTGAATTCACACCCGCATATTCTCTCATACGTGTGCTGGCTTACATCTTACCCAGCAATCAACTTTAAGTCTTTGGCAGGGGGTGCAACACACTAAAATCATTCCAAGTCTCACTGTGAATTCGTACCCGCATATTCTCTCATACGTGTGCTGGCTGTGTGTAAATATTGCATTCCATAAGCTACAAAACTTTCAATGTTCCAATAGCATCAACAGGACTCGAACTTCAGTCGTTCAGTATGAGAACAAAGTACCTCAACACTAATTCCGTTGGAATTAAAGGTGTTACAAAAGAATCAAATAAATAAATTCCCCACTTAGTCGTTTACCATATCTTTGAATTTGACTAGTGAGATACACTTTAGACCTTTATTTTGTTAATTATACATACAGGGCCTCATATATAATTTAACAAAGTAGTTCACAAGCGTAACTGAAATGTGTGTGTGTATGTGTATATACAGGGTGAAGATATACTTCTTGAAATAAAATAGTGGCGGGGTCGGAGACATGAAGCTAGTTGAAAATGCCTAATGAACATGTGGCCTAGGAGACACCGTTTTAGAGTAATTAACCCTTTTGTATAGCTAATCAGGGCCGGAACAAGGGCCAAACAGCGACGCGTGGCAACAGCGCTTGGCTGACCCATCCCCATAGCGTTTACACTATCGCGCACTCGACTCTGATTAGCTATCAATAAAGGGTTAATTACTCTAAAACGGTGCCTCCTAGGCCATTTGTTCATTAGACATTTTCAACTAGCTTCGTATCGCAGACCCCACCACTATTTTTTTTCAAGAAGTATATCTTCACCCTGTATATAAGGTTACATTTAAAGTTTTGTAATTATTATAATCAATGTTTACTAGTACTATTTAGTCAAAACCTCACTATATGAATTTGTTTAAGATCTTGAAGATGTAAAAATTAAAAATGTACTACATAAAATGCAGTCTAGCAGTCAATTTTATTTGTGTGTGTGTTCTTCTAACGCTATAGCTGCAAAACGTTAAAGGAAGTCAGGTACTGAACAGTATCTTTATGTTTCACATTTTCGCTTCACCAACGAGATGGCTGTTGGGCGTGGCCTTTACACTTTCGATATGATGTCTCAATTTCGTTTGCACTACTCTTCGTAATGACAGTAATCATTGGCTGATTTAATTAATCGAGGAAAACGTATCGCCATTGCCTTTCTATAAACTATTTTAATTAATCTATAGGACACTTTCTTCGTCTATCTCCCTCTTACTTTCAAAGCGTCAAGGAACTTAAAACATTATCAAGTTGACGTATGTACACTACACACGATGTAATTTAAACACATTGTTGGTCTCGTTTTTTTATGATAAATAACTCCCGAAAGGTTAAATGAAGTAAAATAGACAATTTACCTTATTCCGTTGTTGTGGCAATCTCAATATTTCGCCTAGTAACCCCTTCTAGGCTTCATCAGGTGNTTGTGTATATTTAAAAAATTCTCATGATAAGTTCCATTTCAGAAGACTTTTTTGTTGTTGCGCTCCTTGCAATTGGGGAAGAAGAAAAGCGTAAACGACAAGCTTTAGTCCGTGAAATTAATGAAAACAGGGCGGCGAGTTTAACCATTTGTTTCCTGATCTGCTACAAGATCGTAGTAAATTTTGTCAGTACTTTCAGATGTCCCAAGCAAAAACTACTAACTTTTGAACTTAGCTAATTCTTCTATAGAGTGCGAAGATACCACCTATCGGCGAGCAGCTAGCCTCANCGAGTGGAAAAATTGTTCTCTAGAAACCTCAAGACTTCTGGCGCGGAATTTCCACACGGAGGTTCGGCGAGGTGCATCGCGCTGCACTGTAGTGGGCGTTGCACCATTGGATTTCATAAGAAGCAAACAACGGAAATTTCTTCTCAGTTGTGCGGCGCGGTTTGGCGCGCCTTAGTGGGCTTTCAGCTTAAAGCCTGGTTCATAGAAACGTATACGTAGTTGGACATCGTAGTTGGAAGACGGACAGAGAAAGTGGAGTTGTATGTGTAGCTATGGCGTGGTTCATAAAAAAGGATAGGTCCGCCGGCCAGCTCAATGGATTCGGAGACGGATTGGCCGAGTAGATGAACTTCCTACTTTTTAGAGACGTTCTTTTCGTTTTTGTCCATTTTCTTCGATGACGATGTTATCGGGAGGAAAGTCGACCGTTGAAGCTATGCCGCTTTGTAGATCTCCCACTACGTGGCAATGCATACCNTTTTTTTTTTTTTTTTTGAAATTATAAAATTGGCCATACTTCCGCAAACAATAGCCAGTTTCAATAAAATTGGGCACACCAATAATATTTTAAGGCTGGATTGCAAAGATGGTGTTCAGTGTCATTGTCTAAACATTGCCTCTCTGAACAACGTCTAAATTGCAGCTCAAATTGGCGTGCAAAGTCGATGATTAGACGCTGACAGGCGTTTGAACAAAAATACGTTTGGCAACATTGCTAAACCAGTCTTGCTAGCGCCAATTTAGCATTAGTACAGACTTTGCGGTTAAATATGGAACTACGTGATCATACGCTCTGGTGGAGAAATGCACGAACTATTTGCCCGTACACAAAAACTTTGTCTAGAAGTCAATATTTCAGTAAGTACAGTACCAGCATCGATTTTTCGTAGCTTGGTAAGTGAACGAAAATTTGCGTTTTAAGCGNTGTAACAACCTGAGAAGTGTGAAATAAATGTTTGTTTGCGAAACTTCACCATGTTTTTTCACTTCGTCTACGTCTTCATTAAGAGGGAAGAGTAATAAATTTGAGTTTAACTTTTATAAAGAACGTATTTTTGTTCGTAACTGGTAACACACGACCTTTAAACAACAATTAAAGAAAGGAAAGAAAAAAAATTGGGGGTCAAACTTTTGTCCATTGTGTAATGGAAATTAAGTATTTAACTTCAGTAAGTTCTTACCTGAACAGATCAATTGAAGAAATACTTAATGTCCGTGTTGAAACACTTATAAAACTTCGATTGTCCATAACTCGAGAAGGGTCACATTACTTCTATTTTCTATTTTGTTAAACTAAAATCACACAGCAGTACAGTTTTCGTTGTTTCGGCAACCAAATATTTTTCAATATCGTAATATACTCTAACAGATACGAGGTGTGGCAGAAAAGTAATGAGACTAATTTCCTTTTAACCATGAATTTTATTCTTTTTACAAATCAACATTATCCCCTTCAAAATAGTTCACTTGGGCACCTACACACCGACGGAGGCGTTGTTTCCATTGTTCGTAGCAGTGCTGGAAGGCTTCTGTTCTGCTGGAATGCCTTTCAGCTCGTCGGTTACGCTCTTCTGGATATTATCCAAAGTACCAAAATGGCGCCCTTTCAAGTGGTTTTTGAGCTGGAGGAATAGAAAGAAGTCACAGGGATTGAGATCCGGCAAATAGTGGGGCTGGTGAAACCACAGGAATGCTTTTTTTCTGCCCAAAATTCATTGATGGAGATTGCCGTGTGACATGGGGCGTTGTCGTGGTGCAACATCCAAGTGCATGCAATACCTGGTCGCACATGTGCCACCCTCGTCCTGAGCCTTTCAAGGACTTCCCGGTAAAAAGTTTGATTGACAGTTTGTCCTGGAGGCACAAATTCCTTGTGGAAGATTCCCTGACTGTCAAAAAAACAAATGAGCATCGATTTGCTCATTCTTGCTTTCTTGGGACGGGGAGAGTTTGCAGTGTGCCACTCCCGACTTTGGCGATTTGTCTCGGGGTCGTACTCGAAAATCTACGATCCTGCGATCACGCGACTGAAGAATTCTGGGTCCCTCTCAAGGCGGTACAGAAGATCAAGATTGGCCTTCTGCTCAGTCGTGAGGTTTTTTGGAACCATCTTGGCGCACACTTTTCTCATGCCCAAATCCTGTGTTAAAATCTGATGGACGGTAAACCGGTTCAAATTTAACTCACTACTGATCATTCTCAACGTCAATCGACGGTCTGACATTACAAGAGTCCTCACTCTTTCCACATTGTGGTCCGTTTTTGAGGTTGAAGGTCTTCCCGCGCGAGGTTCGTCTTCCACTTCTTCTCAGCCCTGTAAAAAGGCCGTGTGCCGCCTGAACACTTGTGCCCTCGATAGGGAATGTTCAATTAAATTCATTTTATTATTTTGGGCGTTTGCTACCCTCTTAAGGCGGTTTTTCGGCTACAGTACATTTATTAATAAATAATGTGATTTTTCAGCGTTTTTATAGGCCTAGAGTTACTGTGCACTTGATAAATGCTAGTGCACACATGTTTTTAGACTTCTATACGCACTGGCAAGTGTAAAAAGGGATATGCTTCGCTTTACGGTGGTTGTCTAGTCTCCATTCCAACGCATTAGCCTGTATACAATTTGTTTTTTCATCGTTATACTTTGGTTTCACCGAAATTAGAAAAACGCATCTCAATAATAATCTTACCAGCTGTGGAACAATTTTTCACGTTTCATACCATATACACATGTAAATAAGCAGATATATATTCGCCAACGTCCTTGAGTACTGCCGATTTAGTTCTAATATGTATGGATCTTGTGTTCTGCAACACTAATAGATGGCCGGAAACACTTAATGTGTTGTACGCGCTGTGTATAACAGGATGATTGCGTAACGCTTTACTTAAAAAGAATCTGTCAAAAGAGTACAGCAAAAATACTTTATTTACGAAAATACCAAACTCTTTTCATTCGTTAGGATATGCGCAAAATGGACCAGTTGTTGGGATTGAGTTAAAATTGCATCAGTCTTCAATGGTACCAAAATTGGTGAAGATATGATAAAACTGAGCATTTTAAAACGTTTTTATTAACTCACTTTCTTGTTTGTCTGTCTGTCTGTCGTTCCGGGTGGAACCTTGGAACTCAAATTTCGAGCACTTCCCGATTAGCTATCCGGCTGAAACTTTCAGGGTAGCTCACAACTCGATGACAANTGTCCGTATATCCGTTTCTATAAACGTTTGATCAAACTTGTATACGTCCATACGTTGTCCAACTACGTCGTCCAACTACGTATACGTTTCTATGAACCAGGCCTAAGAGTTGCTCTGCGGTAAAGTAATTTCTGTACGGAAAAGAAATCCTACCTTTGTAGAAGCAGCTTTTGCTATAGCAGAAATATAGTTATACCAGGAAAGATCAGAGGAAAGAGTAATGCCTAAAATAGAGAGTAAATCACTGTTGGAGATTGTGCTGTTTGAAAAAAATGAGGTCAACCACATTCTGGTTAAGGCTTTGCTAGGGTTGAATTAGAGGCTGTGTGCCTCACTGGAGAATTTGTTGAAAATCAGTGTTCATACAAGAAGCTAGAGTGGAGCGTGACGAACAAAGATCAGTTTGGGAAGGGTTACGTTGGAATGAAAGATTGGTGTGTAAAGTACTATCGTCAGCAAAGTAGTGAATGGGGTTGGTAGAAACGGAAAGGAGGTAATTAATGTGTTTAACAGAAATAGAGTTGGACACAGAACTGAACCTTGTGGTACACCAGCATTTATTAAAAAGATATTAGACAGTCCACCACTCGGATACATATGTTACTAATATAGCTTGAAATCCAGTAGATGTTAGGTCATAAGAAGCAGANGTCAAATTCTAACAAAAGCCTTGGAAATATCTACAACTAGCGCTTGAGATTTTCCAAACCTTTCAAGTGGTTGGCTCAACACATGCGAAGCTTAAGATATATCATGTGGAACAACCATGCAGAAAACCATACTGTTGACCACTGCTTCATTTGAAGGACTCAGGGTATGACAAAAGTCAACTGTTAATCACCGATGAACAGTTGTCGATTTTAAAAAATAAAATAAAAAATTTCTTGAAATCTCAATTTTCAAAAACTGTTAGACATTGTTTTTGCATCAATTATTCATTTTAATACCATTCAATTTTTACGAACAGACTTAAAAAAATATTAAATACATCGAGTGAAGAAAGGGTAACAAAAATATTGAGACATTTTTATTCAGTGCTTACGTGTACAGGATGGCCCAAAAGTCCCGCATCAATGGAGAGGTCTGTGATTTTCTTGGTCCATTAGAAGTAAACCAAGTAACAGTTTAGTCGCTGATCAGTTTAGGATTGAGTAAAGATATTGGTGGAAATCACATTGAAAATATATTGTAATTTACCCAATGATGCGAGACTTTTGGGCCATCCTGTACAATTCATCCTTCAATCACCATAACGGTATGTGGCACGAGATGCGACATCAACATATGTTACGCATCCGAGATTAAGCGACTCCCTTCTTGAATCATCCTGGCGGAAACGAAAAGAAGTGCGCGTTAACCTTACATCTGATTTCCTTTATTTCNTCCTGTCGTGGTTTTAATGTCCTATCGACACCTGATTCATTCTTACAGTCATCTGTAGCTGTGCAAGTTGCAGGTACTACAGCCTCGCCCACATGATCAACGATATCCATTACAATGGTTCCCAGCCTAACTCATCAAACGTCTCCGAAACATCATTAATCCTTTCGTACCGACCTAAAACAAATCTAGCTTTCCTGACTAAACAAGATTTTGTAACCGTACTCCATACGAGTTATTAACGTATTATATGATGATGCGCCAGAGCGTGCTGTGCTAAACTCTTGACCAAGCAGGTCGGCTAAACGATTTTGATGATAGGAAGTTCTAATATATTATTAATAACTTATTTAAAAGGCGTATAGTTTNCATATACACATGTAAATAAGCAGATATATATTCGCCAACGTCCTTGAGTACTGCCGATTTAGTTCTAATATGTATGGATCTTGTGTTCTGCAACATTAATAGATGGCCGGAAACACTTAATGTGTTGTACGCGCTGCGTATAACAGGATGATTGCGTAACGCTTTCTTAAAAAGAGTCTGTCAAAAGAGTGCAACCAAAATACTTTATTTACGAAAATACCAAACTCTTTTCATTCGTTAGGATATGCGCAAAATGGAACAGTTGTTGGGATTGAGTTACAATTGCATCAGTCTTCAATGGTACCAACATTGGAGAAGGTATGATAAAACTGAGAATTTTTGGGACTGAGTCTTCAGTCGCATCACAAAATTAGCTCTTTATATGTGAAAATATCACATTAATCACAGACACTGCACCAAAAAACATTTACTTGGTGTTATGAAACATGATATATCATTTAATGAAAGATGTTTCAATTTTTACTTAGAAAATTTTCTCCCTCAGCGGGGATCGAACCCAGGACCTGTGGAACCTACTCTCCAGCTCATGTTAGCGATCTTAACACGCCTTAGACCTCTCGNTGTTATTTTTAGTTTATGGTCGCACGCTTCTGAATACGATGGTGTAATGGAGACCCCATCTGCGTCGTAACGATGCTTCAGGCTGATTGAATTTTGTCACTCGCTCAGCACATAGCCGGTGGTGGGCTCTTTTACATCGAACATGGGACCCCAATTTTAACGTCCCTCCCGGAAGACCTTAGTGTGTAGTGCTTCACAGGCAGACTAGTAGGATAACCCTTTATATTCAGGGCTAGGAGTCAGCCCCGGAATTAGAACCCGGGATCCCCCGATCAGGAGGCGAGCACTCTACCATTAAGCCAACCTGTCGGTGTTTAATTCTGTAAAATTNAACAGTATTCCAGAAATGGGAAAACTTGTGCCTTATAAACATTATATAAATGAACGCAACAATTTTTCACAATAACAGTTTGTCCAACCTTTAAACTTAGCATTCAAAATTCAACGAAAGGTTTACTGTTCAATTTGAATTATTTAAAACTTCTTTGTTAAGAATCGGAGTAAATATGTAAACAATTATATTCTCGTTCCCTTTTTGCTAAGTTACTTTCCATCTCGTAAGTAATCAAAAGCTTATTAAAATTCTCTGTTGTCTCCAGTCCTTATCACTATGAGCTTCAAAGCCTCTTACGGCTCTTAGTGGCATCTATCGGAAGATTTATCAACATCAGCTCCTGCATACTTCAAAAACAGACGTGGGCGTGTCTTGTAGACGTGACTCGGGAGTTTAAAAATCAGGAACAGGCTTTNTAAGTGAACGAAAATTTGCGTTTTAAGCGAAACGAAATTTCGCGCTACGCTTCGTTTGGATATGACAGAATCGATGCTGGTACTGTATTTAAAGAGGTGGTCAAGACATGTGTAATAAGCTTTGCAAAATTAAATTTATTTCAGTCGTTCAGTAATGATTAAGTGAATCGTGCCAATTGGCAATATTGCTCCACAACATCACAGGTACAGCCAAAATAGTAGTTCTATATGTGTTTTTTATTATTATTATCTGTAGTAATGAAAATTACTTTTTATGATCAAGGTTTTTAGTACTTATTTACGCTTTCCACTATAGTTGTGTGATCTTTGCTACTAAACTGCAATTTTAGTACTAAAAAAAACAACTAAACATCCATAATAAAATATNTTTTAGTCTTATCTGTAGAGTATTGGTGTATGATTGATTGTATGAAACGGTTTACCCTTGATACAGAATTGTAAGTCTGTTTGAAAGACATTGGTGCCAACGATCCCAATGGTAAAGCAAAAATAAATGTTCAGGGACCCGGAATGAAACACTGAAACCTTTCCTCGCCTAGAATGGGAGTGTCTGAGATGAGTCAAAATACGTTCTATTCCTGAACAGGGGACGAAAGTCTCTAGGTAGTTCCCTTCTCAGAGTAGAACGATACGGCGGTATGGAACATTCCGAGTGGAACGAAAGAACTATGGTTTTCTAATCTTTCACATTCCGAGTGGAACGAAAGAANAGATTTATCAACATCAGCTCCTGCATACTTCAAAAACAGACGTGGGCGTGTCTTGTAGACGTGACTCGGGAGTTTAAAAATCAGGAACAGGCTTTCCTCTGCGCATCTTAAACCTCCATCGAAATCTCTGATAAGAGAAGAACAAAGTGTGATTTATAGTAGCAGATTGCATTTGTGGGGTTTTAATACCGTGCATTGAATATCAACCAACACTTAGAATGTTCCAGATATTAATGTTACCAACTTAAACACATGTTCCAAATTTCGAGTGGGTACTTAAAACGAAATTATTGAAAGGTCCGGTGAAAGAATATATATATACAGGGTGTTTGTAAAGTTCCACCCCTCCCCCTCCCGTGCAGATCTTGGAAACCGTTAGAAATTTGGAGAAATGGCGAAACACGTGGTCCATGATTTCGAGGGGCCGCTTTATCCGTGACAAGATATTAACGCGGGGACCCGCAGGAACCCGGGCCTGCGGCCGAACACGAAAAATTTAAATGGAAAGGGGGATCGTGCGATACATCATGTGAAAGGTCTAATCGAGACGAGTAATTTGGAGAAATGGCGAAACACGTGGTCCATGATTTCGAGGGGCCGCTTTATCCGTGACAAGATATTAACGCGGGGCCCCGCAGGAACCCGGGCCTGCGGCCCAACGCGAACAATTTAAATGGAAAGGGGGGTCGTGTGATACATCATGTGAAAGGTCTAATCGAGANTCTCTATTTCGGCACCATCGTGTTCCCGGCGCTGCTACTTGGAGCTTTCTACGCCCACATCTATCGTGTCGTCATAGTACAAGTACGTATCAGTTATTACTTTAAACAAATACATTTTTGAAAGACGCAAATAGTTTTGTAACATAAGTGGGGCATATTGATGTACAAAGACATTTTGAAGTCAAATTTGAGGCTGAATTTCTCGCATTGGAAATTTTTGTATAGCTCTTTCAGGAAAAGCATGCATGAAATTTTTAAGTGCATTGTTACGCCTGTATTCACCATCGTGTGATTAGCATTTAAATGTTGGTCATTAGAAATTTATATTCATCAGTCCATTAAATCTGATTTGAGGTTTAACCTCAGTATTCACCATCTTTGAGTTAATCCTAGATTTCCGTAAATTTTGAATGAAATGGAGTCGAATTTCAAATCCGATTTATTTTCTTTCATATTCTCCAGTTCGATTGAAATTCGAATTATTGGATATGAGTTTCATCTGCGTTTGAGTCAGTGTGAGTTGTTATCGCATTCGTTATTGGCTGCAGCTGATCACATGACATTTGTTTTGATTTTTTGGGTTGCTGCCCTAATTCCTGTCTACTTCATTATCAACACGCATGCGCGAAGACTTAAATCAGATTTAAACCGCCAGACGCGACGATTAACTCGAGACTTAATTTAAACCACAGGTTAATACGATTTTCTAATGACCAAGATTTAAATCTAGAATTAAATTAGAATCTCAAGCTGGTGATCGTCCTTAATGACCCATCAGGTGTCGATGGGACGTTTAACCCTTTCTGACCGAAATTATTGTTTAGGTGGAAAAAAAAATTAAAAGTCATAGAAAACAATTTTGGGGGATGTAAAAAAAAAAACATTTTTATTTTTATCTACATTTATTATGTATTGTTCTTACCTTTATAAGTCAGTAACATGAAGAAAACGATTGAAACTTTCCGATACCATGAAGCAGTTCATATATCCTCCAACAGATGGCCAGAAAGCAGTCCAAGAAGCTGTGAAGAAGGTTGAATCAAAGAACCTACTCACCAAGAAATGCCTAACCATGATTCCATATGGCATCTGTGAGTTTGCAGACACACACAAACTAATTATTACAATGATGCCATATGGCATCGCTGGGTCAGAAAGGGTTAACACTACATTTCATAATCATCAAAGCTGGTGAATACAGGTGTTAATATTTTGTCAATACTTTATAAAATAATGGCTTTCCAAATATTTGTAATACTTTTCAAAATNATGGCATTCGAAATGTTAAAAATACTATTAAAATGCTGGAATTCCAAATACTCATAACAATTTTTGAAGTAACTGCATTCGAAATAGTGACATTATTTAAAAATGATGACATTGAAATATTCGTAATACTTTTCAAAATGATGGCATTCGAAATATTCAAAATTGTATTAAAATTATGTAATTCCAAGTATTCATAATGGTTTTCAAATTATGATTGTATTTGAAATAGTAAGATTACTTTTACAAATACGACATTTACAATATGTGTTTAATACTTTTGAAATTAATAGAATTTGATACATTCGTAATACTTTTCAAAATAATGGCATTCGAAATAATCAAAATACCTACTATTAAAATGATGGAATTCCAAATATTC
>QVQU01313706.1:0-10652 GCA_003456935.1 Machilis hrabei | reverse complement strand
TTTCTTTCCGTAGAGTAGCATTGAAATGGATTATCGAAAGTAAAAGTGAAATTAACAAGTTACTTGATTAGAATTAGGTTAAAGCATTGAGTTCTTTTTTCATAAAGTCTTCTAGCAAACCNAGTATTATAATTTACAGCTAAAATAACATAACAAATTGAATCTAATGTAGTTAATTTAATATTAGATAAGTAGATACTGGAGTAATAATGCAGTATACATCTGTCCAGTTTTGACAGCCAATAAATGATTAGATTTAAGGCAAGCTCACGCACAAGATTTTTATCTTCTGTGGGTATATTTCTTTGTATACTTTAGGGTATTGCAGAATTATGTAAGCACTATGTATGTATGTATGTAAGAATAAAGAATAAAGAAAGAAAGAGGGATTCAATAAGTAGTAACGAACGTTTAACGGCTGGGGAACATTAGAACCAATGTAAATAAATAATTACAAACAAATT
The DNA here is from genome assembly GCA_003456935.1 of Machilis hrabei. Taxonomy (NCBI): domain Eukaryota; kingdom Metazoa; phylum Arthropoda; class Insecta; order Archaeognatha; family Machilidae; genus Machilis; species Machilis hrabei. The sequence continues at coordinate 10,188 of QVQU01313706.1, read as the reverse complement.
TAACAACGTTAAAGGTTCATAAACACGGTGCACCAATTTAACCCAGATACTTACTACTGGGATAAATGCTATGGTAATGTATTACAGTACAGCCTGATCGGCAGAAACATACCTTGCACCATAGGTGTGCATACTTTGTACCGAATACCATTAGGTGAACTGGTAAATTAATGTTCAAATTCTGTATGGAAAGGACACCCAGTATTGTAAATACAATATTAGTAGACACTGGTTTGATTGCATGTAGATCTGGGTAATGCTGTACGTATCGTACACATTGAAATCTGATGTATATACTGAACATACTGTGTACACAATGAGAAAGCTACATAACTGAGACTAAGCCTTTAGCGAATGCGACACATTAGCTGTCGTCATTGATAGACCAATAAAAATTGATTTTACAGAATAAAACTTTGTTTCGTCTACATCATTGTAGTTAGAGCGAGTGACTCGCAGGTGAATTTTACCCAGTGTGCTAAGAGCATATGAGGGTATATGTTATTTTTTCCCTAGGACAGGTGCAGCCTAGGCCGGAAGGTTAGTGGAATGGTGTATAATTGTGGTATATATGCTATGTTTTAGGTGTAGTGTTGAGTGGTAGTGTGCTGCGGGTGGTATCGACACGCACGCCTGGGGAATCCGGGAATTCAGATCTTAAAATACCAACTAAATAGCCGTGGTTAACTCAGGGGGTAAAAACATCGACCCCACGATATAAATATAAGAGGGTGTTAGTAGTGCTGGGGTACAGGGTCAAACCTGTACCTTCCACTGACTCGAGCCGATTCCCAGGGGCAGGGTCAAGTGACAGTTTCACGGTCAGCGACCTCACTACAACCACCGCTGTAGGACATCTAACCAGGTGTTATATTAGCATTGGGCACTTGCTGGGTTAAATTTTACAATATTAATGTTCAAAACATTTTGAGTTTTAGGAAAATGTTTAGGACTCATACACACACTATGACAATGCATTTATAGAATTCATCTAACCTAAAGGACCATCCCTTTATCGTTCTCCACATCCCCTAACTTCTAGGCTAATTCGGGTCAATAACCCGGACTTCATCTACAAAGCAACATACAACGAATACATGATGATGACCCAACTCCATAATAAAAATAACCCCTTCTCTACATAACCCCTTACACCTTCCTCTACTCCTTGCTCCAGCCTCTGAGGCGACTAGGTCTCTACGGGCTATTGACCCTGGAAAACCACAAATCTAGGTGACAATAAAAAAAACTGTTTAACATTGAAAAGTCATAAAGGGGACCCCAAACATGGCTACCTCTTCTAACGGTATATAATAAAAGTATGTTGAAGGTGTGCACCACCTGATTCTGAAAAATCACAACTAAGCAATGTACAGTATAAGAAATATGGAGATCAACGAGCTGGAAGTATTGTGTACATTTGAGAATCACTGCTATGATCCTAGGCTGATGTGACTTCTGTTGCAAGTTAATTTCTAACCCCGATGTACAAATATATAGCAGTATTTACATCGCCAGTTCAGACTAAAAGTTAAGCTCGTTAGCGTGTCGTCTTTGACGTGTTCATTTTTCTTAGTCCATTGCACTTTGCATAATACATGTACTGTGTCGATCTGAAAAGCCGAATTTGTTTTTTCCCCTTTGGAGAAAATCATCACCAACCAGTCCATTGCTATCTCTGGATTTTAACCACTACTAAACATAAACGAATAAAATAACAATAAATTCAGTAATATAGCTAAGTGTTATTTTCTGTCATAATAGAAAGTGAACACATTTGGACTGCATATGAGGGCTTATTTTCATCAGAACAGTAGTAAGAGAATTTCTATCGTAACGTTAATTAAGTATCAGGTTTAAATTATTAATTAATATTAGGGTGGAGTTTCAAGTGAAGTTACAGCAAATCTCAAATAACTAAAGTTTAACTTGCTTCCACGTCAGGAAACGAGGATTTGACGAAACCACGTAATTAGATACCTTTAAGGCTTCGTAAAATAAAAAAAGTTTTGCTACAAAGTTTGATGGCAGAGAAGTAAACTTGTTTGTGGATCTTTAAATTACGTTAATACTCAAAGAAAAATAGCTCCTAGACACTTAAAAAAAGGCGTCAAAATATGAAAGAGTAAATCTAGTATTTAAAAATAGTTTGTTATTGCTAATATTTTAAGTTTGGTGTAAAAAATATGTCGTTTAACTGTAACACGAGAAACTAGTTGTGATATTCGATTCAGGTGTATGTTTAAATTTTTAACGATTCCTTTTTTATCACATGCACTACAAGAATTTTTCAAGTGTTCCTTTTGTTATTACCTAACTTTTATATTAGCAAAATTAATTAAACTGAACGTAACTGAATACATAGATTCATTTGACAGAAATGAGAAAAAAGATAAAATAGCGTGCTGAACATCAATTACACTGTATTTTCATTCACCAGCAATTTTGCGAGTTAGCTAATTGAATTAACATGAGGTCAATTAATTGATCTCTGGATGACGACAGCACCTTAATGATTACAAAAACAGCACAGTCACAACAGTGCAGTGTGAAACGGTGGAGTTAAAAAACCGTCTGGTTGGGTCAGATCACATAGTTTTGACAGTATTACCCAGATTAATTGTAAATGTATTTATTTTCTTTAGAGTTTCACGAAGAAACACGGAGAAATTATCATTAGTCGATAAGTTTATCAAACGTAAACAAAGATAAACTAACAGGATTGCACGTATTCTTATTACCGGTATTAACAAGCATCAAATAAACGTGTGATGAAATTTATTGAAAATATGGAATATGATTATTCTACTCTAGTTACTCAACCATTAAGAACAGTTTGGTAGTTTTTTTAACAGTCCAGTAAATATTCAATAATTTTTAATGTGAACTATACTTTGAATGCATTGGCTTATGTTCTTTTAAACAATCTAAATACGCCTCTCATTAAAAATACTACACATTGACAACCAATAATTAAAAAATACATTAAGATATATGAAATTACTTGCNCTGATATCTAAAGACCGCGTTTCACAGTTTAAAATATCAATCCACGCTGTGTTATGTTTAAGACATGGGTGAGAAAAATACCATGTCACACACACACAAAAAAACAGTAAGAAACGATGAGCTTCCCGGAGCAAACTCACGCAAATCGAAACCAAACGGTACACGAGACCAACATTATGTTTCGTCCATAAATTCCAAAGACCCTGTTTACGTTAACCGATTGATAACATAAATTCATAATGCAAAACAACGGGTTTGAAACACTTTTATCAATTTTTTGTGTATCAACTATGTATTTCATCTAAATGAAAGTGCTCTAAAATTTATGATGTTTGACAGCGGTTTAGTGTTTGATCTTTTGTTGTTGCCGAGTCCCAAAAGTAGTTTTTTAGTCAGTTTTGGGACATAAGTAACAACAACGTATTGGTTAAATGTAATTACTATAAGATCACCTTTAATTTTATCTTTGAATTTATTTGACATTGATAGTCTCTTTTCATTTATTTCACCCTTCTTTAGATTTAGTCCATGATTAATTCACTTATTAAGTAATTTTTCTTACCTTGCCGTATTTCTTTATTTCCTATAGCACTGTACACCTTTTTAATTTCCAATTGAAAGTATCACTTTGTTGTAAATTTTGTCTCGTGTAATTATTAATATTAACTGTATCGTTATCTTCTGTTAAAGTTTCCTGTATCTACTTTTTTTCCTTTTTCTGTAGTGTTTTGCAATTTTTTGAATGTTTATTAAAATCTTTTAGAAATACTTCATCAGCTTGAATACATTTCTATGATATTTGTAAAATGTACTAGTTTATTTTACATGCTATGCTACTTCTAATATGATTGCTATGTGTTATTGGTGTATCTATTTCAATAGCTATCATGAGACTACTCGACTAATGGTGTGTAATTGATGACGGCATGTGATGTTTAATAAGATTAGATAAGATCTTTATTCGGTCTGAAACCAACTCATGGCTGAACAAGACTCTGTACATATGATTTATGTAATACACAAACATACACAAATATTATAAACATGACAAATTAACAATAATAAGTATATAAACACATTTTTATATGATAAGTACATAAACTATTTATACAAACCTTAAAATTAGGTACTAGTCACAAATATTTGATTTTATTATAATTAGACAATAATTACATGTATGTCAGAAAGGTGAAAAACAGTTTTATAAATCTATTATCCCAATACATATTAACATATCATACATCCATATCACAAAATTATTAATCTTCGTGTTTAAAATCTATATCAGTTGTACATTCAAAATATTCTTTCAAATTATAAAAGGCTTTAGAAATCAGCCATGATTTTAATTTATTTTTAAACCTACTCTTGAAGCATTTTTAGGCAAATGATTGAATATACGTGTACCGATATTTTGAAAACTATATAAACCTTTGTTAATCTATTAAAAGGGATATTTAATTTAAAACAGCCTCTTTTTTCATATAAATAAATCTCTGATCTACTTTAAAAATTATTTAGTGATGTCTTTGTCAAAATTAGAACTTCATAGATATATGTGCATACAACAGTCATACTTTTTAGCTCTATAAATAATGGCCTACAATGTGATCTGAAAGGGAATCCTGTTATAAATCGAATGACCTTTTTCTGTAATAACAAGATGTCATTAATTTTTGCTGCATGTCCTCAAAGTCTAATACCATATAATATATGGGAATGAAATAAGGCAAAATAAGCTAGTTTAATAGTTTGATTACTAGTACAGGTCTTTCATTTTTGTATTAAGTATAAAACTCTAGACAGTTTGATACTGATGTTGTTTATATGTTCATTCCATGTTCATTTAGTATCCAATGTAAAACCCAAAAATGTAATCTGTTTTACAATATTTATATTACATTTTCTGAAAGTAATATAAATCTGGTAAATCAGATTAAATTTATTACTGCCATATCGACACCTGTTAAGTCATTAAGTACGAGGAACAAGGCTTATTATGATTAATGAAGATGAACAGACATCACAATCATCCATTCCTTACGTGGGATTCGAGTCTACAATCCTCAAAATAGAGCTCGGTGTGCTAGCCACATTACCAGACACATCGGCTCTGNAATTGAGGTTTCTCAAATAGTCGCTTGTAAATTTTTTATTTATAAACGTATGACCAATATAAAACTTTTACGTTTTGGTTTGTCTTTGTAGGCTATATTTATTTACATAAGAAAAAACAAACAAATTCACTTAATAAAGTTAAGTACAGTAGGAACCGATGGTGTTATTGGCTCATCCAATGTGTTTATATTATTTTTTCCTAATATTATATGGTTGTCAGCAAATATGAATTTATCTATATGTGTCCTCAAAGGCTCAAACTACGAAATAATTGTCTATATAGCGAAAACTAAAATCCACGCTTTTAATGTGCCAGTTTAAATAACAACAGAGCGTTGGTATCGCTAATTTTATATAGATGAGTGTCCCTTAACATCAATATAAACTTGCATTCAGTATTTCTATTCCTAATTCAATATAATCTTGGGATTTCAGATTCAGTGTTATCAACCAACCATGTTTCTGTTAATATCTCAATAACCGTTTAGATATTCACATTTCTATAAAATATTTTGCAAATTATGTGTATTCATATGAAATACACTGTTTATAAAAATTAGGGGAGCAATAGAGAAACAGTAGAAACGATATTATAATGTATGCATTACTATGCAAAATCGTACCGTGAAGTGGTAAAAGCAGGAAAAGGCATGGCCAATGGCACATCGACATATCAAGCAGTCATTTGTGACGTCAGAATGCGTGACTCAAAGATAACGATAAAAGTCTTCAGGTTGTAGGAACTACAGTAGCCGGCCGTGGACAGTGTGAAAGCTCGTGTAATAAGTTCTCAACTGGAACAATGCCGCAATCGCGTGATTTACTGGATTCGATGGTATGGAGAGCCATAGGCAGGATGGAAACAGGACAGACACAGCGGGAGGTAGCATTAGCCCTTATTGTGTCACGTAGTGTCATTTCCCGATTATGAACTCGGTTTCAAACGACAGGAAATGTCCGACGAAGGTCCGGTCAAGGTCGCCCACGAGCAACGGCCGCATGGGACGACCGTTACATATTGTTATCAGCCCGTCGGAAAGGCAACACAACGCAACTGAACAGCAACATACGCTTCTCATGGCAACAGGATGCAGATTTGCAACGCAAACTGTCCCCCGAGTGGAGTTCCGTTCTGTTCTCTGATGAGTCACGATTCAGTCTACAGTCCGACAATCGACGAGTCCTCATCTGGAGGGAATGTGGAACTTGATATAATTCAGCTCTTGTGCAAGAAAGATCCCACCATGGTGGGGGTTGACTGATGGTGTGGGTCGGAATTTGTATTGGTGGACGTACGGACCGGTACTTCATCCAAAACGGCAGTTTGACAGGCCAGAGGTATAGTGACGAGATCCTATGACATATTGTCATGTCGTATGCTGCTGCCATTGGTGATTCGTTCTGTTCATGGATGATAATGCTCGTCCACACAGAGCTCGGTTAGTGGACAACATGCCTCAGGAGGAGGAAATCGGGCGTATGATGTGGTCTGCATCTCACCAGACTTAAATCCCATTGAACATGTCTGGGATGCAATTGGGAGAGGCATTGCAGGTAGGCCGGCACCTGTCTTAACCCTCTACAATTGCTCTCATTGGGGAGTGGCGACAACTCCCCCAGGATCTCATCAATTCCATGCCATACAGGTGTACAGTGGTTTTAGCCATTCAAGGAGACCACACACCTTACTAGAGGTCAGTGTTTTTGGCAACATATCCGTTTTTGTCTTGTTGTATTGATATGTACATTGTCGTATAGTGTATCACTTCGTGTGACATTTGCTGAAACTTTTTTTCTTACCCATATTCCAGCAACTGCTACTGAACCAGTTTACAGAATTGTAATTGACTTGTAATACCATCAATAATACATAATTTATAATATCGTTTCTACTGTATCTCTGTTGTTCCCCTAATTTTTGTGAGGATGGTCTTCTAGACCAGTGGTTCTCAACCTTTTTCACTTGGCGATCCCTTTTTTGGACGAACAGTAACTGCGACCCCCTTTCCATATATACATAATATAGTTGGCAAATACTATAATTTTTCAAAGTTAATCAGTTTATGAATAATGTCACGACTCCTTTGGTAATGCTTTGCGACCCCTCAGGACGTCGCGACCCACCGGTTGAAAAACACTGTTCTAGAATATAGTTATCATCCTTTCATCGAGGCTTTCGTACCACAGGAACATTACAATTCAATTTTAATGATTGTACTCGTTAAACAAATAGTTCTGAAGTCCTCTACTTCACTCCCCATCGCTGCTATACTAATTCTTGACTCAAATCAGACCAAAATGAACTTACATTTGTATTTTTTCAAGGTCATGCAAAATTTTTATATGAATAACTAAGTAATCCTTTGATTTGCGCACTATTGTTGATTTAAGTATTTACTTTCGATCAACGTCTGAAGACGGCAATAGTTGTAGATAAAGTTACGATCACGAAGCAATGCGCTATGGGGCACAAGATACTTTCGTACACTCCGACAGAAATGATGCCTCAGTATGCCTCACGAAGTACCGGTGAGCCTTACGACGAGCAATTTCAGGATCTGACTTCACACAACTTCCTTCTTAGTCTACTTTACTAGTATATCTAATTTTATATATTAGTCATTATCCACATCTTATCTCGCTAAGTTTGTAAATTAGCAACAACTGGCGGTATTTTATTATAAGTACATTTTAAACGTACGTAGGAATTCTATGGGCAATATTCAAGACGTTACAAGTAAAGGGGATTCTAATCACGGTTTTCCTACAATTATTTAACATGCCTTACATTCACCTCAATTGGTGTAAACTATCGTAAGTGTATTCTTTTTATAATCAGACCAGCTAAAATAGAAGCTCTTCATGTTTGTGTTGTACAAATAGTTCCTTTTTAGAAGTACTAATGAACTTGCAACATATATTTCGCTGAATCACTGATATAATGATATCGTCATATTTAAAATCACTCTCGGTGGGTAGTAGTTTTTGAAAATATAAGTAACTGAGATTTAAATGTAGTCACAGATGATTGCTGCAAGGAACGTTAACTTTTCGAATTCCTCGTTCAGCCATTCCTGAGGCGATGGAAACGCTAAAAGAGTCGAGTCGTTACACTCAATAAAACAAAAGAATGTTTCTCCTTCTTTACTAGAGCGCACGCCATCTGAGGTTAAGAGTGCGCATATTTAAAACTCTTTTGAGGCTCGCCGGACCACCAACGCATACGATTCAAGAAATGAGCAGGGAAGAAACTAAATCAGAAAGAAAGTTACTAAAATATAATCATCTACAAAAGAAATGCATGTTTTCTTTTTTGGAGACAAAAACAAACGGGTAAAGAACAAGACGTACGTATGAATATAGAATCCCTTTTATTTAATGTCTGCAGAAACCATATTCGATTACAGCTCCACTATCAATAACAGTCTTTAATATTGTCACGATTATTTTTCATTTTTGATTTAATGTCTGCAGAAACCATATTCGATTACAGCTCCACTATCAATAACAGTCTTTAATATTGTCACGATTATTTTTCATTTTTGTAAGATTCGAGATGGCTATTTTCATTTTTGGCTGAATTCATCTTTAATCGTAGTCTGGAGTGAGAGGCAGTACCCTGTAATGTTTTCTTTTTGCATTGCTGTTTTTTGTTTGTAGTACAGACACGACCATCCTTGAGTTAATTATGTAAATTTTGTAAGCGTTAGAACGCTATATAAACTGAAGTTCAGTTTAGTTCAGGGTCAGTTGTCTCGCACTGGTATGTGTCATGGTGTGTATTGTTCAAACTGTTCCGTTCTTTTAAGTATTCACTTGTCGCAGATTTTATAAGGCCTTAGTGGTTCTTTGTTGCGATTCGTTAAAATTCGCCGCAGAATTAGTCCACCACTATGCTTCGGTGTGATGAAGTATTCGTGAATATAAATCTAGTAAGAGTTGTTTGACCTTCTAGTAAAGCGTGGCGTATTGTTCACGTTAATGTGGTTTAAAATTAGTTCTGTGTGCTCATTTGAATCTGCTTATAATTTGCTATTAGACTTTTGACGAAATATCGATCAGGCAGTGATTGTGTTAATTGTGCTTATGTGTAGCACCTATTCGTTATCTGTCTGTTTATCATTAAGTTAAGTCCAGTGTGGGACTAGAAGTTGTGCCTAGATGTAGCACCTAGCCGTTATTAGTTTGTTAATCTTTATGTAAAGTCCATTCTGGGACTGAAGCAATTATTGAGTTAGTTTTGATTTATTTTTCCGGTTCGATTCCGGTTAATTGTCAGTTTTGTGAATGACGGCGTGAATTATTGTCAGAATATTTGTGTGACGCTAATGAAACTCATTTCGTGCTTAGCACTATCTAGTTGCCTTTATTTAAGTTCTTAATTGACCGAACTTTGATACATTTTTCGACGTTTCCGTTTTATGGTTAATTCAAGATAGGAGGGTGACATTATGTTTTGTTTGACCTATTTGATTCTGCCGCATACCCCGTATGGGGGTTTTCTTCGTATCCGTTTCAGGGAATCCTGCGTTAGCGACCTAAGTAACGCGCTGGTTGATTCTGCTGACATCGTGCTGTTCGTTGATGAAACGTATTGGTGGAACTGCGTGAAGTTTTACGTGGTGTGAGAAGCGCTATTGAATGCGACCGATCAGTGGAATTGAAGAAAGCAGAAATCATGCGTCTACGTTTTCTTAAGTACTGAAGAACTTAGATCGATTTACTTGTGCTTTTGGCGAGAACGCTATCTAAGTATCAATTATTTTTCCGTCTTTTGAACTTAATCTTTTGTGCCAATGTTAAGTGTCTCCTGAACTTGATTAACGTCGAATAAACAAATGTTGTGTGAAATTTTCGTAATATTACTTTCCTGTTCCCTATGTCGCAGGAAAGCTTTTGCACATTGTTTTGATTCACTTCGTTAGCATTTTGTTTTGGAGTGATTTTATTGCCGCCTCTCGGTAATTCCGCTCTTAGGGATACTTCCAAGTGAAGGGAGTATTGCGAGCACCTTAAGTGCATGTACTGTTCGAGAGTTGGTTGAAAAGCGGGTGGTCGCTA
>KZ895825.1:3314-15057 GCA_003456935.1 Machilis hrabei | reverse complement strand
ACTTTTATTATACAATTACAGGTAGCGTTTAATTTTTAAAAAACAAATTTAATGACATATGAAAAATACTACAGTATAACCTATTTTGAAAACTGAAATTTTGTTATCCGGAAGCCTAGTAACAGAAGCCGCCGATTGCGGCGCAAAATTGCTCGTACTCGTATATAGCTGTTTGTGGATAAGTCACTGACGCTAATTCTACCCATGATGCTCCAGAGATAGAGGAACATGTTAAATAGAATAGTTGTTAATCTTGGTACAAAATCTATAAAAAAATCGAAAATCCACCATTATTTTCGTCGCGTGAGTTTTGATATAAAAAGTCATATTACAAAAAATGTTTATTTTTGTCCAAAACATCTCATTCACTACTTCAATTTTAAAATTTCCGAAATTTAGATTTTAGTTGCTATGGAAACCGTGCGCCTAGCTGATTGTGAGTGACAGACTGACGCTAATTCTAGCCATGATGCAGAAGGGCTACAGAAAAATGTTAAATACAAATGTTGTTCACCTTGGTATCAAACGTACAGAAAAAAAAATCAAAATTCCATCTTTTTTTGTCACGTTACATCACGATATCTTCCAATCGGTGTGTTGAGCGGCTAGAAACTCATATCGAAAAAAACTAAATTATTTCGGAACAAAACATCTGATTCACTACTTCAATTTTAAAATGTCCGCCGTATTGTTTTTTGTCACGTGATATCACAACATCTTCCAAATAGTGCGTAGTGCGGGAAAAAGTCATAATGGAAAACATGTTTATTTTGGCCCAACACATCTATTTCACTACTTCAATTTTTAAAATTACCGTCATATTGAAATTTCGTTCCTATGGAAAGCGTGCGCACTGTCTTTCAGCGTGCCTCGACTTCACCATGTTTGTTGTTGTTAAACCGATTGTATTTTTTTTCTTTTGTGTTTAAACTATGTTCTGTTTAAACTCACACCACAAACTTCGCGTTAATAAACTGAAGCTTAGACGATACTGTTTTGATAAATAGAAGCCGGGGACGCAAAATTGCTCGTAGGGCCTATATCTTGTCACGAACTACAAACAGTTTTAGCTCAACATCGAAGAAAATTAAATAATTAGATAGGGAGTGGTTTATGATAGCGACCACTCGCATTAACCCTTTCCTCTCTAAGACAGTACATGCACTTAAGGTGCTCGCCATACTCCCTGCACTTGGAAGTATCCCTAAAAGAGGAATTTAACGAGAGGTGGCAAAAATAAAGCTCCGTAATAAATCGATAATATAATCACAACGTTGAGCAAAACAGTTCGCGAACAAAAGGAACAGGAAGAAGAATAAAACAAAAAAGGTTTGTATTTTCACACAATATTTTATTCGGAGTCAGCAGTCAAAAAGAATCTGAACACGCGCACAACAAAACGTAAAGATCAAGAGTCGTATTAAGTTTCGATACTTAAGTATTTGTTTCCCCATAAAGACTCGACGAAATAAGCAGTCACTTACAGAAGAGCAATAGTTGACCCAATGATTCTGCACTCTCAAATTCTTCACGAAGCGGACGCCATCAATACTGACCATCGCCAGACGTAACATTCCATAAAGTACGGACAATACAACTGCTTCAGCAATCAGGGCACCATCAGTGAAATCCACCAGCGCGTTACGTAAGTTGCCAACGCGCGATTCACTGAAACGAAGACGGAGAAAAGCCCCATACGGGGTAAGCGGCAGAATCAAATAGGTCATACAAAACATTAACCCTCCTATTCAGCTTTTAGAATACGCACAAACGGTTTTAAACATTTCAATTAAATAATTGAACCGTATCTTTTCAAACAGCAACAGATTACAGTAATCATGAGGTGACTAAAAGTCTCGAAACAAACAGTTATAAGCAAACGAAACAGACGGTGACCATCAGTTACGCACGCGATTGTCCAACTCCAGATTCAATCAAAAATTATACAAAAGGCAAAACTTTGAGGCAATTCACTAAATGCCGTTAATTGAGTAGTCACAATAGCGACACAGCTTTGCAATAACATAAAAATACAGAGGTTTTCGCCAGCAAAACTGGAAACTAAATTATAAACCATGTCAAATTAACTGAAATTATTACTTCCGTCCCTACAGTGGACTTAATACAAATAAAGGAAGTCGATTTACAAGACTTCGAACGAATAGGTATTACACTAAGTACTCTATCCAAAGGACTAATGAAATCGGATACTAACATTCAACATGAAAAGTGCTACACTTAGGCACAAATAATACAACCATAGAACTATCTTTCTTTCTTCAAAAGTCTTAAGCAAATTACAAGCTTTTCATGAGCGAACAGAATTAGTTTTATACCACAATAACGTGAACAATACGCCACGCTGGTCTAGAAGGTCAAAACAACTCTTACTAGATTCATTAACACGAATACTTCCTCAAACCCGAAGTATCGCGGTGGACTATTCCTGAAGCAAATTAAACGAAATAGCATAAATGAGCCACTCACGGTCATTATCAAATTCGCNACCAAAGATTACTCAAAATAAACAGCTCAACGATGACAATACACACACAACTCAACGTACCTGTGCAAGACGACTGACCTTGAACTAACCAAATCGCGAACTGAAATAGCCACTCAAGCTTAAAAGAATTAACATAAACTANAGGTTGGTCGTGCCTGTACACTACAAAAAGATAACTTTACAGGGTGCTGCCATTTAAACTCTATGTGACCAATAAAGAAACTTTAACCAAAAAAGAAAGACTTCAATTAAAGCTAAAAAATGAAAAATGATCGTGACAATACCGTATATACAAGCAATTTTGCTTCTATAACTCGGCTTCCGGATAGCAAAATTTAAGTTTTCAATATAGTCTATACTGTAGCATTTTTCTGTGTCATTAACTTTCTTTTTTTTAAAAATAAACTCTATCTGTAATTGTATAATAAGAGTGATTAAAATTAATTTAAATTTTAATATATAAACACATGTTCGTTTAACCTTCACGAAGTTTGTGGTGTGAGTTAAAACAGTAAACAATGTAAACACAAAAGGAAAAAAGTGCAATCGGCTTAACAACAACAAACATGGTGGAGTTGAGGCACGCTGAAAGACAGTGCGCACGGTTTCCATAGCAATGACAATTCAATATGGCGGAAATTTTTAAAATTGAAGTAGTGAATCAGATGTGTTAGGGCAAAATAAACATGTTTTGCATTATGACTTTTCCCACACAATGCACCGTTTTGAAGATATTGTGATGTCACGTGACAAAAATAAATAATATGGCGGACATTAAAAATTGAAGTAGTGAATCAGATGTTTTGTTCGAAAATGAAATGTCTTTTGCGATATGAGTTTTTTGCCGCACAACGCAACGTTTGGAAGATATTGTGATGTAACCAGACAAAGAAAAATTACGGATTTTCAATTTTGTCTGTCGGTTTGATACAACTATTTTATTTAACATTTTTCTCTAGCTCTTCTGCATCATGAGAGGCTATATGGCCCCGATCGCCCCAAAGTAAAATTGACCTTGGACCTCTGACCTTTGACCCCTAAGTTTGAGGTTCCTATCATTTAACATGGTGACAGGCGAATTCCAAGATGGTGTCGGGTGTAATCCAAGATGGCGGACGACGTAATTGAGGAAGTGGAGGTAGATTGAAGGTAATTTAGAAGTTCTGGCAGTATATTGAGGTTCTTTCCAAAATGGCGTCGGGCACAATCCAAGATTGCGTTGGGCACAATCCAAGATGGTGTCTTGCACTATCCAAGATGGTGTCTTGCGCACTCCTAGATATCGATATTGATGTTCGATATTGATTTGTTACTGGGTTACCAGTACGTCATGTGATGTAATGTCATGTTCAAGAGAATTAATTTAATTTTATTAAAACCTGGACTGGCCATTGCTAGATCCGCCGATCTAAGGACTACGGAGCCACCTCTCTACCAACTGAGCTATTTTTTTGAAGGGTTCCCCAGCCGGGTTTGTTTCGAGCCTTTGTCTTGTTACTGTATTATCGTTTTATTTTACGTTCATATACACTTACAACATCAGAAACATCCATGTATTTCAAGGGATTCAAACCCACAAACTCCACTCTGCCACGGGGTCGACATCTAATTGGGAGATTAGGAGAGAAGGATATAAATAAACCATTTAAGTGAATGTGTTGGCTTGTGAATATGCATATATGTTACGTCACGTGCTGTGACGTCATGTTCAGCTGATTTATTTTATTTTATTGAATTAAAATCTGAACGGATATGACTAGTATTCTAATTTGAATGTTGGCGTTAAGGCGCTTGTGTCATACCAACTAGGCCATGGCTGCCATGTCAGGGAAGATGGAAACTTAGCCATTTAAATTAGTGTGAATGTCTATGGATGGTGGCGCCAACTGATGACAACTTTATGAAACATCCTCCAACTCTGTTATCATTGACACCTACCAACAAAAAATGACATTAACATTAATTTAACGACAGAATCATGGCGCCATCTGTTGACAAACTTATGAAACATCCAACATCTCGGTTATCACTGTCACCTAGCGAACAAAAATAAAATTAACATTAATTTAATGACAGAATCATCCCGCTATCTGTTGACAGCTTTATGAAACATAGCCCAGTTCTGTTAACAATACCATCTTTGGAGAACTTTATGAAACATCNCCCAGCTCTAGTAACACTGCCATCTGGGGAGAATATTGTGAAACATATATTGGATCTGCCTTTAACGTCACCTAACGGTCATAAATAAAATTNAACTTTAACAAAATGCAGAATTGGCCATCGATACTGCCACCTTTTTTTGAGAGACTCGTTAAACATATATTGGAGCTGCCATTATAANCATCTCACGGCCATAAAAAAATGAAATTTACCTTAATTACAAAATCGTCCACCAAGTCACGGCGATGCTAACATCTTTTGAGAGACTCGTTAATCATATATTGGAACTACCACTATCGCCATCTCACGGCCATAAATCAAATTAACTTTAACTTAATTATAGAATTGCCCACCAAGTTACGGCGATTAATGTGCCATGTTTCGAGAGACACAGCAATCTAACGGCCATAAATACAATTAACTTTAATTTAATTACAAAAATGTTTATCCACGTCTATATATGTGCATGACAGTTTGCTGCAATAGAAGTAATTAGGTGATAAGCAAATTACAACATTAATAAAGTATCCTAACCGTGTTTCGATGCTGGTATCTATGTATTATAGACCTTACGTTTTAACCAGATAAGCTAACATGGCAGTTTTTTAAAGTAAGTGTTGATAACTATAAATCACAACTCGTTTAACTGAGAACTTAAAACGAAGAATTCAGAGGAGAAAATACATAGCTTAATTTATGATAAATAAGTCAAGCCGTGAATTCGTATCAGTCCAAAGCTTTGATATATTCAGTTATTACAGAAAATTATTATTAGCAATGGAGACCTGTAACTTAAATACCAGAGAAAATTCACCGCATAATTTACGGCAAATAAGTCAAGCCCTGAATTCGTATCAGCCCGAAGATTTAATATATTCATTAAGTACAGAAGACGTGTATTAGCAATGGAGACCCTACATTTATATAAACTAGGTTCACATTGCAAGATATGTTAATTTTAAAATATCAATAATTATATAGGCGCGTATACCAATGCAAACATATTATCTGGAAATATCGGNAATTCTATCAGATCCAGCAATTTACTTCGAATATCTCAAATTTTAAGAGACATTTTCATGTTGTGTAAACCATATAGTTTATTAAAAACCCCAAAAGGCTATCTTCATAAGAGGTATATTTAACTAGATAGAGGTGAGCGAATGATAAATTAAACGTTTTACTGATTTAAATTTCTCTCATCTGTGTGTGATCTGTCCAATCTTAACATGTCCAGCCTCCTATGCCTATATAGGCTAGTCTTTTACGTAAAGGTTGTACTTCACACGATACACGCAATTCTCCTTAAAATGCAGACATGTTTCTGAAAATAAATGCATATTTGTAAACTAATTGTATTTTATATAAAATCTTATTACATTGTTATAGTAAAATGTTTCAAGAATCGCCCACTATTTATAATTATAATTGATAGATGTAAACTAATCACTTAACTTTTATGTTGTTTTGTTAAACATTTCATAAAACTAGTATAAATTGGTCTTGACATTTAATGTTGTACTCACAAACCTAAAGGCACAAGCCCAGAACAATAATGACAAACTGCTAAAATATTATCACATGTATATAACCTGTATACAAAATTTTTTACATACCACAAGGTACACGTAATATGCCTTTATACTGAAGGCTGTTTTACAAAATATATATGCAATACCATCTTGGATATTCACTTCATGATAAACATTTCAGTTTATCTTTGTATAGCTAACACCTAGAGAACATACATTTTCTATAGAAAATCTGACTTATTTAAAATACCTGTATTCGTTNAAACTTATTTACTATTNAATTTAATAAAAACACATCTTATTACGATCTTAAAATGTTATATCAACGATTTAAATTCAAATTATATTCTAATCAGCTATTCAAACTACCATGTTTGTTTAAAATATAACACTTGTGGTGCACAGATTCTAGTTACAACTCATTATGGATGATTTACTTTAAAATAAATTCATCCCCCTAAAATGTTCAATTAAAGAGTACTAAATGTTAGCATTTTACGCGTATTATTTTTACTTTTTACGATTTTGCTATTGTGTATCGGGGTACTAAACGAAATACATTTAATTACTTCATAACTGATTTCTTTTCTTAAAATGTATAACTTTCATGTGATCTAATCACTTAGCGCTCGAAGCCTAAATAAGGTACTGTTNTGTCTATTTTCCTGTTTCGACTNAAGATTTTAACGTAGGTGCAGTTTTGGCTAAAGGTTCGTGAATTAACGTGTACTAAATGTTAGTATTTTACGCGTATTATTTTGACTGTTTACGATTTTGCTATTGTATATTGGTTTACTAAACGAAAGACGTTTATTTACTTCATTACTGATTTCTTTTCTTAAAGTGTAAAACTCTCGTGTGATCTGATCATGTAGCGCTCGAAGCTTTAATAAGATACTTTTGGGCAATTTTCCTGTTTCGACTTAAGATTTTAAACTAATTGCAGTGTTTGGCTAGTGATTCGTGAATTAACGTGTACTAAATGTTAGCATTTTACGCGTATTGCTTTGCCTGATTATGGTTTTACTATTATGTATTGATGCACTAAAACAAATAGACACTTATTTACGTCGTAATGTGATTTCTTATCGTAAATTGTATAACTTACGTATAAAGATTGAGCCTACTTAATCTGGTTACTTGTCATTCGAAGCAAAAATGAAAGTACTGTTAGAGCTATTTTCCTAATTCGACTTAAGATTTTAAAATAAAAGCAGGTTATGGCTAATGCTTCTTGAATTAATGTGTACTAAATGTTAGCATTTTAATCATTTTGTTTTGCATTCTTACGGTTTTGCTATTGTATAACGGTGCACTAGAACTAAATACACTTATTTTCCAGTACACTGATTTCTTTTCATAAATTGTATAACTTTCGCGTAACGGGGGAGCCTGCGTATCTGACCACTTNGAGTTCGAGACTTAAATAAGATACTCTTAGCACTATTTAAAGTCTTGTTAATTACATGGTTTGTTTAGTATTTCATTTAATGTGATATATTTTATAATAGTGTATTCATTTACCCTTTACAGAATATGTAATAAACTACCGAGTTCAACGGACATTTCAGCTGAGCTGTCTGAAGAGGACTTTGAAGCTATATTGCAGGGCGCTTTAGAAACCANCCCATATTTATAATTATAGATTTTTTCTTTGAAATAAAATTTTAATATATTTAAATCAGTAAAACGTTTAATTTATCATTCGCTCCCCTCTCTCTAGTTAAATATACCTCTTATGAAGATAGCATTTTGGGGTTCTTTATAAACTATATGGTTTACACAACATGAATCTAAGTAAATTGCTGGATCCGATAAAAGTACCGATGTTTTGAAATAATATGATTGCATTGGTATACGCGCCTATACAATTTTTGATATTTTAAAATTAACACATCGTGCAATGTGAACCTAGTTTATAAAAATATAGGGTCTCCATTGCTAATACACGTCTTCTGTACTCAATGAATATATCAAAGCTTCGAGCTGATACAAATTTAGGGCTTGACTTATTTGCCGTAAATTATGCAGTGTATTTTCTCTGGTATTTAAGTTACAGGTCTCCATAGCTAATACATATCTTATGTACTCTTTGAATATATCAAATTCAAGGCTTGACTTATTTGACATAAATTATGCTATGTATTTTCTCCTCTGAAGTCTTCGTTTTAAGTTCTCAGCTAAACGAGTTGTGATTTATAGTTATCAACACCTGTTATAACAAACTGCCATGTTAGCTCATCTAGTTAAAACGTACGGTGTATACATCGAAACACAATTAGATACTTTATTAGTGTTGTAATTTGCTTAACATCTAAAAAATTCTATTGCACAAAACTGTCATGCACATATATAGGCGTGGATGAACATTTCTGTAAATAAATTAAAGTTAATTGTATTTAGGGCCGTGAGATTGCTGTGGCTGCAGCTTCAATACACGTTTAACGATTCTCTCAAAAGATGGCACATGAATCGCCGTTACTTGGTGGGCGATTTTGTAGTTAAGGTAAAGTTAATTTGATTTATGGCCGTGAGATGGCGATAGTGGTAGTTCCAATATATGATTAACGAGTCTCTCAAAATATGTCGTTACCATCGCCGTGACTTGGTGGANGATTTTGTAATTAAAGTATAGTTNATTTTATTTTATGGCCGTGAGATGGTTATAATCGTAGCTCCAATATATGTTTAACGAGTCTCTCAAAAGATGGCAACAGTTTCGATGGCCAATTCTGGTATTACGTTAAAGTGAGCTTTTATTTATGGCTGTTAGGTGACGGTAAAGGCAGATCCAATACATGTTTCACATAATTCTCCCCATATGGCAGTGTTACAAGAGCTGGGCGATGTTTCATAAAGTTCTCCACAGATGGTATTTTTAAAAGAACTGGTGTATGATTCATAAATGTGTCAACAGATGGCGCCATGATTCTGTCATTAAATCAATATTTAATATATTTATATTCACTAGATGACAGTTATAACTTTGATGTTATATGTTTCATAAATTTGTCAACAGATGGCGCCATGATTCTGTCATTAAAATAAAGTTAATTCAATTTTTNGTTGCTAGGTGGCATGATAACAGAGTTGGAGGATGTTTCATAAAGTTGTGANTAGTTGGCGCCACCATCAATAGACATTCAAACTAATTTTAATGGCTTAATTTCCATCGTCCATGATATGGCAGCCATGGCCTAGTTGGTAAGACACTGGCGCCGTAATGCTAACATTGCAAGTCCAAATACTAGTCATGTCAGATCAGATTTTTATTCACTACAATAAATTAAATCCCCTGAACATGATGACACAGCACTTGACGTAACATATATACATTTTCACAAGCCAACACATTCACTTAAATGGTTAATATACATCCTTCTCTCCCGAGCTCCCAANTAGCTCAGTTGGTAGAGAGGTGGCTCTGTAATCCTAACATCGGTAAATCTAGCCACGGCAAGTCCAGGATTTAGGAAAATTAAATTAATTATCCTGAACATGATGTCACATCACATGGCATACTGATAACTAACAACAACATCAATATCAAACATAAAAGTCGATATCGATATCTAGGAGTGCACAAGACACCATATTGGATAGCGCCCGACGCGATTTTGAAAAGAGCCTCAATATACCGCCAGAACCTCTAAATAAGCATCAATCTACCTCAATTTCCTCAATTATGCCGGCCGTTAGCCTGGATTGTGCCCGACACCATCTTGGCATGTGAATTTCGCCATGTTAAATGAAAGGAATATTGAACTCGGGGACCAAAGGACATATTTACTTTGGAGTGATTAAGCCATATACTCTCTATCATGGCTAGAAATCGCGTCAGTCTTTCACTCACAAATAGATGGGCGCACGATTTCCATAGCAACTAAATCCAAAATGGTGGATATTTTAAAATTAAAGTATTTAATTAGATGTTTTGGGCACAACAAACTTTTTTTTACAAATGACTTTTTCCCGTACCACGCACCATTTGGAATGTATTCTAATGTCACGTGACAAAATAATAAAATGGCAAATATTTTAAAATTAAGGTAAAAAAATCAGATGGTTTGGACCAAAATAAACATTTTTGTAATATGACTTTTTCCTGCAAAACGCACCGTTTGGAAGATATTGTAATGTCACGTGACAACAAAAAACGTGGATTTTCGATTTTTTCTGTAGGTTTCATATCAAGCTAAACAACTTTTGTATTTAACATTTGTCTCTATCTGTTTTGCATCATGATTAGAATTAGCGTCAGTCACTTACTCACTCACCCACTCACTCACTCACTTACAATCAGCTATATATCTAATACGAGCAAATTTGCGCCGCTTTCAACGGTTTCTATTACTCGGCTTTCGGATAGCAAAATTTCACTTTTCAAATAGGCTATAGTTTAGCATTTTTCACATGTTTAACTTTCTTTTTAAAAAATTAAAAACAACATGTAATTGTATAATAAAAGTGATCACAATTAATTTAAAGTTTAATATGTCAAAACAGGTACGTCTAACCTTCCCTTTTTTAACGCGAAGTTTGTGGTGTCAGTTTAAACAGAAAACAATGTAAACACGAAAGGAAAAAAATAAATACAATCGGCTTACCAACAACAAACATTTTGGAGTCGAGGCACGCTGAAAGACAGTGCGTACGGTTTCCATAGCAACGAAAATTCAATATGGTGGATATTTTTAATGTTGAAGTAGTGAATCAGATGTGTTGGGCCAAAATAAACAGGTTTCGCATTATGACGTTTTCCCGTACAACGCACCGTTTGCAAGATATTATGATTTCACGTGATTAAAAAAAATATGGTGGACATTTTAATATTGAAGTAGTGAATCAGATGTATTATTCCAAAATAAAAAAAAAATTGCGATATGAATTTTTTCCCGCACAATGCACCGTTTAAAAGATATTGTAATGTCACGTGACAAAACAAACAAAATGGCGGATTTTCGATTTTTTTCTGTAGGTTTGATACTAAGTTGAACAACTTTTGTATTTAACATTTTTCCCTAGCTCTTCTACATCATGGCTAGAATTAGCGTCAGTCTGTCACTCACAATCAGCTGGGCCCACGGTTTCCATAGCAACTAAAATCCAAAAAGGCGAAAATTTTAAAATTGAAGTTTTGAGTGAGATGTTTTGGGCAAAAAACAATACTTTTTTGAAGTATGACTTTTTCCCATACAACGCGCAGTTTGGAAGATATTCTAATGTCACGTGACAAAAAAACAAAATGGTGGATTTTTTTTAAAATTGAGTTAGAAAACCAGACGTAATGGACCAAAATAAAGGATTTTTGTACTATAACTTTTTCCGCAAAACGCACCGTTTGGAAGATATTGTAATGTCACGAGGCAAAAATTTTTTTTTTAATTTTTCTGTAGGTTTCATACCAAGCTAAATAAGTTTTGTGTTTAACATTTTTCTGTATCTCTTGTGCATTATGGCTAGAATTAGCGTCAGTCATTTACTTACTTACTTACTCACTTACAATCAGCTATATATATATGAGCAATATTGCGCCGCCTTC
>KZ895801.1:1599-11957 GCA_003456935.1 Machilis hrabei | reverse complement strand
ACTTACACAGCTATAAATAAACTAACAATCAGACCTCGTGGAAACCGATTAGGTTCAACAAATAGATCTCAAGACAACGACCGCCGGGGTTTTTCCAAGCAATTAGTGAAAGTAGGTCAAATCCCCCGGAGACGTGCCCTAATATATGACTCGTAGGATAACCCTTTCTTACCCAGGGCTAGGAGCCAGCCCCGGGATTTGAACTCGGAACCTCCCGATCAGGAGGCGAGCACTCTAACCACTAGGCCAGCCAACCTGTCGGTTATAAGCAAATACACTAGCGGCATTTTAGTGAAACATAAATNGAACTAAATCATGGCATAGGTGCCGTAATTCGTTCATGAGTGGGTGGGGCCAACTTGACGGAGGTCAGTGATGGCAATGTGGAAACATTGTTAAACCTTGACCTTTATGACCAATGGGTTATCGATATCACCGAGTGTGAATTTGAGATACATTAGTTTTCACGCAAACTGTGAGGTATATTCGTTTCCACGCAAACTTTGAGATATATTTGTTTTCAACCAAACTTGGAGAGAACATGATTTTCGCCTTAGCTGTCGATATGATGACAACATTACACTATGTAATCACACACAAAAAAAATGTTGTACTTACATCATCATCTTGGACAACTTCTTCCTACTTAATTTTGACTGTATAACTTTCCTTTCGACGTCCCATGGCACTACGAAGACAGCCAAACAAAATAAAACAAATCGTATTCACCACAAAGTAGCTGACAATTGAACTTNAAGCTTTACTTCCCTTGCTGAANACAANGGTAAACTCTCTCCAGAAGACAAATCCTGTCTGACTAAATACTGTAAACAAAACGACCCACAACCAGCGCGGGAAAAAAGAGGCGCCAAAACCAGGGAGGGAGTTCACATGTTTGGGGTTATTGTCGTCCGACAACCAAATATCATAATGGTTCGATGACATTGGAATGGGTACCTAGCAAATAAAAATTTCCGTTACAATGTATTGCTATAGATTTCACGACAGTCAATAAACACCGCAAAGCACATCGAATACATTATTTAATTCTGTATCTTATAAATTTAAGAACGAATTACTTTAAACTATCACAATAAATTGTACCAAAAATAAAAATAATATTACGCAGTTTTTCAAATGTGCAACCGCAATAAAGATGACGAGGGTGTGGTGTTGAGTGACCAATCGACGCATTTAAGATCATATTAAAACTCAACCATAAACTACTACACACAGACATAATTATGAAATGACAATAAGCACATTCATCGGCAGGCGAAAGCCGCGAAACCAAGATCACGAGCCTGATGTTATTGACATTAGCCACTAGGCTGCCGTGGCTGGCGGCAACATGGCTGCACTGATGATCGAAGCTAAATAAAACAACTGCAGGAGGTGTACTACTACATTGCCTATTTTGATATCATCTAACCTCTATTTGGTTAGTGTGTACACCACAATTTTATTTTAGGGATTAGCGAACCCAGAAAAGGAGAATGAAACACTTTATGAAGGAATACCAGTAACTATAAATCGTATAACGACGGTCGTCAGTTAGTCTCGATAAACGTGAGTATTCTGTTAAAAATGATTAGCGCGTCATCACAAGTAATGTCTGGCTTCAGCAAAAATTAATAGTACGTATTCCTTTCAGCTGTTGGAGAAATTGTTTTGAGGTAACTACAATGTGTTGCAGTCTCTCATGATTTATGTTTCACTAAAATGCCGCTAGTGTGTTTGCTTATAACCGACAGGTTGGCTGGCCTAGTGGTTAGAGTGCTCGCCTCCTGATCGGGAGGTCCCGAGTTCAAATCCCGGGGCTGGCTCCTAGTCCTGGATAAGAAAGGGTTAACCTACGAGTCTGTCTGTGAAGCACTCAACACTAAAGTATGATCGGGAGGCACGTTAAAAGTGGGTCCAATCGATTAGTGTTCGAGTAAGCGGCAAAATTCAATTACGACGTGGATGGGGTCTCCATTAGACCTAAGATGTCATAATCCAATAGCAACAAATATTTGCAGTAATGCGATGAATATGTGCGCTTCAGTTAATGGTCTCAAGAATATAAATTTTCGTTTTGTATTGTAAAATACATTGATATTTTCTAACACCTTAGTATTAATAACATGAACTAAAAGCAACGACTGTTAAAATAAGTATATGTATAGTATGAGTATGACCATTAATTGTAGGTAATTGTACTTTAAAACTGTCGCGGCAGTTTTGCTGTTAAAATTGGAATGTCCACCTTNCTTTCACTTTCACCACCACCCCAGGAGATGACGATTGAGAGGCAACTACGGTAGAGGGTTAGTCCATTCTTTCACAGGGTCAAGAACTCAGAAAGAAAACGTGAAGACACCGTGTTGCAGTGTAGACTTGTAGGGTTTGGGTTATAGCAACCCCAATTTTTCGTTTATCGTCGTGCGGTTTTCGAAGCAATACAGCAGAAATATGTAGGTTTCAAGTAATGTTTTCGTAATTCTTATATGCGTATTCATAAAAAAGTTGTTGTGGAGTACTTATCAATAACGTTTTCCGTCACAGAAACGTTAAATGGCGTAATTTTTTTTTAACAAGAGTTAGCATCGTGAATCATATATCTGTCGATTGGAAAAACCCGGGCCTTGATACGATCACAGATACGCCTGTGAGAGCAGATACAAAAAGTGTCTACACTTGGATTTAAGCGCTGCTAGTAGCTTTGAATCTGGGTTTCAATGGAAGCGAGTCCGGCCTCTTAAGGGGTACAAATCGCCTAGACGTTTTGTAACCCCAAGGAATATACCTATATCCCAGGCTTTTTGTGCACACGGGGGAAGAAATAACCTAGGCTACATGGAAGGTATGTTTATCCCAGTCTATTTGTACACCCGGGATTTCTGCACCACCTGTATAAAAAATTAGAACCCAATTACCATTGAAGATAAATTTTATAATACTGCTTTTATCTAAGGAGGTATAACTGATACCTCATAAATAAACACAATGAATGGGATCATAAAATTATTCAAGTTTGCTTGGTTAGTGCAGAGCAGTTGATACAATAGAAACATTAATTTTTGAAGGAGGAAACTAAAGACTTGCTGATATTTGGAAGCTTTGTCCGATATGTTTGAATGTTGAATATTAAGGGATATACGAATAACGTGTATTTAGAAATACTTTTAAAATAAAAAAAAACTATTTTATAGAATGCCTTTATCTCTTCCATATAGACATACAGTAATTTGATAATTTAAACTCACTAACATTTTTACAGTACATAAAATAAAAAATATATTTGATCTTGGTGCGAGCCTATATTGTTCATAAGTAACAAACTATAAAAAAATGATTTCGTGCAATATCAGAGAAGCAAACATAGCCATCCTAAAACCGATTCAATGTAAAACACGTCTTGACCACAAAATAGCGTCAAATATGCAATGATTAAAGCATGGAATATATTTCTACTAGAGATAAAACTATGTAAGACTAATTTTACATTTAAAAAATTGAAGTAATGGTATTTACAAAATAGTGTACTTATGTATGTTTTGGGCACGCAATTTCAACCTTAAGGTTTACGCTTAAGCCTATTCGTAGTTGGATGACGGAAAGGGAAATTTCAATTGTATGTGTAGCTATGGTGTGGTTTATACAAATAATATCCTTTTGTTAACTTCACTATAGCTACACATACAACTGAACTATCCATTTCCGTCATCCAACTACGAATCCATTTTTTATAAACCAAGCCTTAACCTGTATTTTCTTAGTGTTCATTTAACCCTCTGCCCCCACCTTTATCCAGAGACTGCTCCGCCTGACCAGTACTCAATGCTTACTGTCATTTATATACAGGGTGTTCGGATTCGACTCTGCCAAATGTATTTCAATCGATTTCTTACAACAATTAGAGTCGAATTTGTATTTTGATCTTTTACATGTGAGCCTTCCTTTACGAGATTTTCAGATATTAGGAAAATAAGTATAACGTCACTTATGACGTCGCACTAAACGGCCTTCTCAAGCTGACGATAAATGACTACATTCCAGCGCTCAATCATGCGTTTTCGTATAGCGGTACTGATAAGGTACAAATCCGTCACGCGGTATATTCGGGATTCAAATCTCGATATGGTTACTCTGTTTTTAACAGCCTGTTCTTTAGAAATTAAACTACTTTTTCTGTGCTATTCATGTTGCTCTAATTTTTTTTTAAATTTTGGTTATAGTTTTATTTGTTTTTGCATTGTTTACACGATATGTTTCATGTAATTTTTATACTTTATTGATTTCGTTTACCTTATTTTCAATTTGCTTTTTTTAAAGTTGGGTGTTTTCTTTTCAAATCCTTTTTAATTTGGATTTTTAACTGTATTATTGGTTAGGATATTGGAATAGATTATGTACATCTGTATTTTGTGTTCTCTCTTAATGAACGTTGCTTTGTACCATTATCTTCATCCGTTACAGCAAATGTTGAAAGTGATTTCCACTTACGATAAGTGAGGTATTTGATCCTCTCGCCAATGATGATCGATAATTGACGATGCACTGATTGTTTGTAGCTACTGCGTGTATACGCTCCCGTACTGCGTCAATATCTGGAAGTTCTACTTCATACACTAGAGCCTTTATCCATCCCCAAACAAATAAATCTATGGGCGTTAGATCCGGAGAACGTCGTAGCCATGAAAAATACAAGCGGAGGCCTATCCAACGGTGGTGATAATTCTAAAACAAATACTGACGTACAGCAGTTGGGGATAAAGTGTCGGTTCTACGGCCGCTCACATCCGCTAACGTCATAAGTCATAACCCATTTTTTACGATTTTTTTGCAATATTTTTATCTGACGTCAGCATCAGAGATCTGTTATGTCACACTCTCGCCGACGACGCTCCTCCCTCACAATGCAATCGTAGAAACGACGGCTCGAGATGCTGGCTATCCAGGTTTGCTCCTGAGCTATCCACCCCTTACAGAGTTTATTACGGCTAGGGTCCGTTACTCCGCTCGGGACACATAGCATGAACCTTTTTTTTATCCAATTCTCTCTCTTATACCACGTGTACTCGTGGTAGCTTAGCTCAGCCTAGCAGATTTCACCGGACTCTATACAGCCAACATCATCACCCCACTGCTGTAATGAGATTGCAATTTTAGCTGTACCTCTCAGTTCCCTAGATCGTTGCTAGAATCAACACTGCAAGAAATCTCCTTCGCCACTTCACCCGTGCACTTTGTAAGGTCTTCTCTTAGAATACTCAGAGTCTTTTAATGTGATTTGCGTTATTTTACATGGTACCAGTTGATTATTTTTTAGGCACTTTTGTGTGGAAAACACGTTGTCCACACTCGAATTTCTGCTAAACCAACCTTTCCTCACGTTTACCTGGGCCACCTTATCTGACAATGTGCACTAATTTTAAACTGACCTGTTCAATAACTTTGCTGTTATTTTTATAAATACAATACCCTCTTTGACGATCTAACATACCCCCAAAACAAGAATGGTTTAGCCAAGTCAAAGGCTTTGTAAATGACTGAGTCAACTCGAAATACTGACTTAGTTGGTTGTGCTTTACTTTTGTAACAAGTTACTTTACACACATGCACTCCTCCAACCGTTTCATGTGTTTGACTAGGCCAACAGTTGCCTACAATTGCTTTAATCCAATGAATTGTACACACACATATCCTATGTACCAGAGCTCAGTAAAAAAGTGCAATTACTATGACTGGATAACCCCCTCGTCGCTTGAATTACCGTAGTACACGTTGTGATGATGCCTCTGTTCTTCGGATGAATGCCACCAAACCTAGTTCGGTTGTAATTAAACGATTTATTCCAATTGTCACTTCACGTTAGTCCGTTCACCACGTCCGTTCTACGCGTGGGATATTTATACGGTTTACGAATAGCATCGGCTATTTGTCCTTTCACTTTCACAATAATTAACGCTTGTATTGCGATCAGTGTACTTTTCGTGTTTCTCTCTCATAACACGCCCTTAACTACTGGCTTTTCGCGCCAATTTGCTTTTGCGCATAAATAACGTAATAAATGCGTTAACTTGCCTTGAAATTCGCTTTATAACAGCAACTTTTAGTGTGTTTTAAATCGACATTCTCTGCCTTAATAGCGTATAAGACTGTGCTTCACACGAACGATACAATATTTTACACAGTACGACAAAATGGCTTCCCGCAATTGCTATGTAAAAAGTCCAACATTTACTGTTGATCATAAATCACTCTATTTGCTCGTAAATTAGCTCGATTTCACACTNCGTAATCCCTTTAACACGTTTTCTTGTCTGCCCTTGACCTTCAGCAGCATTTACGACTGTTAAAACGGTTGAAATTTTCGGTTCTATTATTAGCGAAATTAATGTCGTGCGTTAGCTTTGCTGGTTGAGAGAGAAGGCCCCTGTCTTCCTTACCNCCTTCCATAGGTTCGCTGCCAGCCGTTCGAAAACTCACGCCAGCCTGCAATCGTACTCTCAAACCTTCCCACAACGTTCAATTGTTCTCGCTAATTTGACTGTTTCGAGAGTTTCTGCTGTGTCGTGTGTTCNTCAATACACACTCGCATTGTGCTTCAGTTCGGCTGTCCTTTTGCTGTAACCCAGCGCTTCGCGGCAACGTCTGTTTACCAAACTCTCTAGGCTTTTTCACATTACGCGCTCCTCCCATTGTTGTGAGAAGCAGACGACAGACGAGGTTTCGTCTCTCGTCTGCTTCTCGCTTCCGTACACATGTTGCGGTCAGCTCACCGTGCGTTGGGTGATCTTTGTAGTCCTATAGAGCCCAGCTGTCGGCCTGCATACAACCACAAAGAAATGCCGGCGTGCTCCCTAATAAATTACATAATTCCACTTCTAGTCAACCTATTGACCTGGTTCAGGTGTCGTTGGAATCAGTATTGTGCCGTGCTTCATCTGACGTAATCGAGTGTGAGAAACAAAAGTGTTACAGTTAAACTATGGTTGGGATTTTTATTTTTTTTGCCAATTTTTTCTCCAAGATTTTTTCGATTTTTTTTATTGTTTCCATCATCGGAGCTCTGACCAACTCTGGTTGGTAAAAATGTTAAGTGTTGTTTTCGATTTCGATATTATTTTGTTCCGATATTTTTCGATT
This sequence comes from Machilis hrabei, assembly GCA_003456935.1. Taxonomy (NCBI): domain Eukaryota; kingdom Metazoa; phylum Arthropoda; class Insecta; order Archaeognatha; family Machilidae; genus Machilis; species Machilis hrabei. The sequence goes on along the minus strand of KZ895801.1, from coordinate 4,823 downwards.
GTGATATTGTTTCGATTTTGATTTTTCTGATATTTTCTTTGAACCGAAAAGAGGTGTCATAGAGACCATTTGTTTGCATACGTAAGCTTTAGTAAATGGATATTTTGTTTTGCGCATTCGTAAATGACCTTTGTTTTGTTTTTCAAATGCTTAGATTATACTGTTTATATGTACAAATAACTCCTCCACCCGCCTCCATCGACCTCCACACACCTCCACTAGATGTTTACGATTTTTTTGTGGGCAATCACCTCTACTGGCCTACACTCACCTCAAATCAAAAATATTTGATTTGTTTTTCGAAATTCTACACCTATCCTTGAGCTGCTCCCTTCGACTCCATAACCAAACCTAACCTAACTAGCTGAAACTCAAAACACACGCTACCAATTCATACCACTCACTTCCAACTTTAACAACACATGATCAACTCATACCACTAGCAGAAACTGGCACCTCTCACTGAAACTCATACCACTCGCTGCTAAATCATACAACTCACTGCCAATCATACAACTCGCGGCAGGTGAGTGAATTATTTGCTATCCGAACTAAAAGGATAGTGCTGCTTGAATGACTAAATATTTTAATAACACTCCCTCCCAATCAGTTCAGTCCTGACTTTCCTTAACTTTAATATTTTGACTACAGTGCCACCCTTAGAATGGTAGGTAAGTCAACTACCACACTTATTCGCACCACTCGCAGCCAACTCTTCTACGCAATGAATCTGCCACACATCAAAACTCGCTACCACAAATTTCAGACCAACTTTCTTCAGCTTCATAATCTAGACTAACCCGAGTCATGTTTTTAAGTTTAGATCTGCTCAACTCCAAAACTTAACCTCATTCCTACCAATGTAACACAAGAAAGCTATATAACTCGCATCTTTCGACTACAGTCCACAGTCAGAGCGGTGGACGAGTGAACTTCTAAGGGAAACCAGTATTTATTGTATCACTTGGTGTATTAAAAGTAAGTAAACAACCTGGAGATAACTTCGTGTTCTGTAAGCATCACAAAATTATTAGGATCACCAAATACTAAATCATTTTACGTGTACGTGGCTGACACAAAAATCAGTCAAAAACCTGAACAACGACATGTGACACGCCTTCAGTCGAGTATGATCCCAATACACATTAGTCACATACGTACCGGGTAACTCGTCAATATAACTCACTACATAAAGGTGTATGCGTTATTAGATTTCCAATGTTGAGTTTTCACGTAAACTTCCCAACAACGAACGTTAATATTTATTTTTAGTAATATGATTTTGTATATTCTATATGCTATTTTGTCAAGTAGCATTGAAGTTTGAAAGAAAATAATTATGGACCAAATTCAAACAGTTTAACTCATTCGTGGTGATGTTTGTTATGCGCGTGGTAGCCATGTTGAGTCTGGTGAAAATTATCACTGGAAGATATTTAAATAAAACCAAATTTTATAGAAGCGGTTTACCCGCTCGAAGCAAATATTTTACTTTTTTGGTTAGTAGACATACCCCAAACATTTATGTATATTCCACATCGGTGGCGTTACACGTGGGCCTGTTTTAGAAACTTTAGCTGTTGCAACACCAGGTTTTAGCTAGGCGCTTAAACAGTTTACCTGCTCGAAGCTAATATATTTCTGAACTCAGCACCATCAAACACATTGATTATTTAAGGTTATAGGAAATATGTAAATGTGTTTATCCCTATATACATCTCTTATTTCACAACATTTGTAAGAAAATGGTATCTTTGTTCAGTTTAAACTGCATAAAATACTAACATTAGCATTAAATGAATTCAGAACCCTTGAAAGCACCAATTATATACATTCGTAAGACATAAGGGATGTGTTTAGGACCACAAGTTCTTTAATTCTACACTATGTGTAACAAAATGCGATTTCTGTACAGTCTCCTATTCACGAGTCCTCAAACTTGGCATTGCTCTGAACTCAACACCATTAGAAACATTGATTATCTAAGTTTATTGGCAGTATGTGTTCATCTCTATAAACCTTTTTAATTTCACTTATTTTGTAAAATATGATACCTTTGTGAATTTAAAACTGTAAAAAATCCTTAACGTTAGCATTAAATGAACTCAGAACCCTTGAAAACACCAATTATATACATTCACAAGAAATAAGAGATGTGTTTAGTACCATAAATGCTTACCTTTCACACAATTTGTAAGAAAATGCTACTTCCATACAGTCTAAACTATTTACTAGTCCTCAAACTAAACATTGCTTTGAACTCAACACCATTAAAAAAATTATTATCTAGGTTTATTCGCAATATGTTTATGTGTTCATCTCTATAAAACTCTTTAATTTCACTGTATTTGTAAAATATGATACCTTTGTGCAGTTAAAACTGTACAAAAAAAGCTTAACGTTAGCATTAAATGAACTCAGAACCCTTGAAAACACCAATTATGTATATTCAGAAGACATAAGGAATGTATTTAATACCATAAATGCTTACATTTTACACAATTTGTAAGAAAATGCTACTTTCATACAGTCTAAACTATTCACCAGTCCTCAAACTTAGCATTGCTCTGAACTCAGCACCATTAAAAACATAGATCAACTAAGTTTATGTGAACTACTATATGTGTTTGCCTCTATAAGCATCTTTAATTTCAAAGTATTTGTAAGGAAATTGTACCTTTGTGCAGTTAAACTATAAAAAATTCTCATCATTAGCATTAAATGAACTCAAAACCTTCCACCACAAAAATTATATTCATTTTCAAGACATAAGATATGTGTTTAGTACCGGATAGGCTTTAATTTCACTGAATNTGTAGGTATGTGTTACCTCTGTACAGTCTTTACTATTCACCAGTCCACAAACTTAGCAATGCTCTGACCTCAGCACCATTAAAAATATTGATAATTTAAGTTTACAAGAAGTACATATATGTGTTTATCTCTACACAAATCTTTAATTTCACATCATTTGTAAGAAAATTGTACCTTTGTGCAGTTTACAATGTAAAAATTCCTCAACATAAGTATTAAATGAACTTAGACCCCTTAAATATACGAATTATGTACATTCACAAGTAACAAGAGTTGTGTTTAGTGTAAACAGATAGTGGTCTGTTTTGTTTATTGTTATTCAATTTGAAACTTTATACTACGAATTCGAGAGTATAAAAGTAATTTCGCGTATGCGCGTTCGGTGCATTGTCTCTTTACAGCCTTGATGA
>QVQU01312641.1:0-10734 GCA_003456935.1 Machilis hrabei | reverse complement strand
TCCATTGCATCCGCATAGCGACAAAAATTAATTTGAGCTTTGCATACTACTTATTCTAGACTACTATAGTTTAGGTTTCTGGCATCACAGATCCCCGTAAAAGGTACCATTAATGCCCTGTCTTATTCAGGTCTGTTAGTGATAAATTGGGCAACATGTTAATGAAAAACTTAAAGCATCCAAAATAGTTTTTCTTTGAGTTATTGTAAAGATGTGTGATGAGAGCTACCATTAGGGCTCTTTCAAACTAGAATGCCACTGCAGTGGTGCCGGAAAGTAAACAAAAGAGGCAGTAAAGCTTCTCACACCTGGCAGCGTGATCAGACAGGCAGTGCTGAGGTGCTGGTTTATTGGTGTCACTGCCAGCCTGGCAGCACTGTCAACAGAACACACAGCATTGGGCTCAGATGCCAGCAGTGCTTCCAGACAGGTGGATTTGTATTGCCTTGTGGAGTATTCGTGCCTTTTGCGTTACTTATTTATCAATACACACAATATGTATACACATGACTCGTAAATTTGGCAACAGAAGGTACTCAGAAACGGAACGAAAAGTATAACTACTTTAGGAGATAACATATGGCTCTTCTAATCTGAGCTGGCATTCGTGTTGCCATCTCATTGGGCAGTCACTAAAGATGCCACAATCGCTGCAACGGCATCCTAGTNTGAAAGGGTCCTTAAACCTATGGTGTTGCAATAATACAAGTATTAATGTAGTTCATTCTGCAGGGCCACAGAGACTTGCACAAGCAAACTAAGGTGGCTGAGTTCAGTCTCTCCTATAGAATTACTAAATCGAAAGAACCCAGTATGTGTTGACAGTGTTGCAAAATTATTTTCCTCTCTGTTCACCTTTTTGGGCATGATATCACNGTTAATTCTGGCTGACAGATGCTGTGGAAACTTTAGAGTGCCATAAAGATAGAAAGCTACAGGAGTCTAATGAAACGCATGTCAGTGTTGCAGGGACGGACTGCATTCCACTGTGACAATGCTGATTTTTGTATTACCTAATATATTATAGATCACTGCTGCCAGTAATTTGTTCCACAGACACCCATGATGGTCAAAGTGGAGGCTGTGTGAAAGGGAAACCAGCATTTGGTTCTCATATGGTGTTTTAACATACCAAAGTCCGTAATCCGTTCAGAATTACCTGAAAAAGTATCATGTATGTGTGATTTAAAGGCTAAAGTAGAACAATGTTGATTTGGAGTGCTTGCTTATTTCTTGAAGCAGAGCAGTACTAAAATTACGTTTGTGTTCACTGATGCATTTGATTAACCCATTGGCTTACCATTTTCTTAATTTTTTTCTTGCCATAAAATACTATTTAAAATCCTTATATTTGAGGCCTACACACTTTTACTTTTAAAAATTAAAATGCACCTGATACACACTAACTTTTTTAACGTTGCTTTTTGATAACATAGCAAGGATATTACAAATGATGATTTTCATGAAAGTTTTGATGACTTTCATGACTAAAAGTCTTTCTGAGTGTTGTACACCTTGAAAAACTCAGGCATGTGAAGTGCAACAAGGCACTTCTCACATTCCCATCTACTCGTACTTTTGAGTTTTTCTTCGAACAGACATGATTCTGTCTGGAGGGATTACTCTTTACAGAGTTTGGATGTATTTGTCTTGCAAAATGCGCCCAAGATGGAAGCCATTTTGGAACAACTGGTGAAAAACAATATATAAATAACTTCAAAATGCAAACTTTAGCTCTCAGATGGCAATATTCAGTCACCAACTTGAATGTGATCTCTCTTCATCGTGTCTTGTGCATTTGGATGCCATCTGTTGAGTTTCACTGTAACTACTAGCTCAAAAAACCCAGGCCGTCAATTAGATGGCTTGGCATTTTATACAGTTTTGGTAGGCCGTCGAATCGACGGCTTGGTAAGCCAATGGGTTAAGACAGTAAAAGCTGCAATAAAAGAGAGAGAGAGAAAAAAAAAGAAAGAAAAATGAAAAGTTAGAAGACCAGCTTCCTCTTCCTGTTTTAAAGAGATGTTAGATTTTTGTGTTAGTCACAATTTATGTCCTTCAGAACAGCAGTCCAGTGCAAAATATACCCTTCAGTAAATACCTTAGTCACTGAAAAAAGGTTGATGCAGGACTACAGAAGCACAAGTTTATCAAGAGATTTGTTACATTTCGTCCTTTTTAAAGACACTACAGACAAAACAAAGTTATTTTTCTTGTGTAGAGTTCTTTAATGACATTGAAACACTTATTCTTCATACAACTTCAACAAACGGTCTATGTTNGTTTGCTGGACAGCTAAATAAGAGAATGCAATGGTTAATTTTTTGTCAGAAGGCAGAGTAGGAATCTTTGATATTAAATGGATTGTAACAGAAAGTTTCCACTGTTATCTGGCATCATTAAAAGAAACAGATACACAGTCAGGAAAGAGTTTCGTGTGTCAATTTTTTTATTCTTACAAATTTTATAAACAAATTTGGAGCTTCATTTTGNAAAGAGGTGACTGATGATCATAAGTCACAAGTTAAAAAAAATCCCTCTAAAATCTTAAGTCAGCTACTGTAAAATGGGGACTCAGATATANAGGCTATATATTTTAATATGCTTTAAAACCTAATGTATGTCATTAATTCTTAAGTTGATATTTAAGCAAGTCTGCTGTTTTGCATTTTTTATAACAAAAATCTCAAAACTGTGACAAACCAAGGCAAGAAAGTTTCTGGTTTTATATTTTTGTTATAACATAACAATTATTGATTCAACTGTCATTTAGAATTGGTTCTTCTGGGTTGTCAGACAAGTGAAGAATTGTGAAATCAGTTGTGCTGCCTTTTTATGATATAAAATTTCCAACCATAAACCTTTTCTACATAAATGCTTATTTTTTGTCATGACTTGACTAGTAACGTGGTATAAATGAATTAGTAAAATGATTTTGGAAACCTTGTTTGTTTGCATTTTTTAAACAACAGAAAATATTACGTACAATTTCAGTGGCAATAGATCTGATCGTGCAACACATCTGGGACATAATAAACAGAGTTTCCGGATGTAACGGGACACCTGCAGGGACACCCAGTCCCCAGCGTTCTCGTACCAATTCCGATTCCCTCAATCGGTAGTGGAGAAGAAGGGCTCCCACACTTTGGAGAGAGTTTTTCCTTTTGCTTTATTTGCAGCCTTTCTTTAGCATTTCCTTTTCATACACTGAAGCATGTTAATATTGTAATCTGATTGATTTAAACCTTCCTCAGCAGGGTTCAAAGGACCACATTTAATGTTAGCTAATATTCGTTCAATAGTAGTAAACTTTTTGGCATAGTAACTTTTTGGATGTAACAGCATTTTGGCTGATCAAGCTGCTTACAGAGATTTTTTTTTTATTTTAGTGGCATATCCATTCTTTTTTTTTTTTACATATTGACTATGGTTTTGTTGGTTAGTAATTTGTTGTTANATTCCAAGGTGCACAAAACGATTGCCTGACACGAGGAAGATTTAATTCATTGGAAAAAGAAAGATTGTGCTATGTAAATTAGATTGTGTTATGTTATCTCGAAGGGATGTAGAAGTAAGTCCGNATTAATGTTAGTTAGGTGTCAAAATGACTNCCAGTTCATAGGGANCAATGATTGTCTTCTTAACTAAGGGAACAAAATGTAGTTTTGATCAGAATGGGAAGATATAGTTCATAAAAATAATAGTTTTGTTGTCAGATGTCATCAAACTTGTTTGTGTTGGTTCCATATAAAAATAACTTTCTCTTTTTTATTATTAGTGGCTAAAACATTGATTACATTTGAAGATGTTTTTATTTGAGATTTTTTTTGTTTTGTTTTGAGGTTTAAACCATGTTGTTATTATACATGAGATGATTGTACAACTTTGTTACCTAACTGCTTTATGGAAAGTATGTTTCAATTGGGCTTAAGTAAGCAGAATATTAATTGGACCTGCTGTTGAGCTGAACACATGTTAGACCCTATTTATTCACAGCCATTTTGTATTGTTGGTTTTGATGTAGTCCACAAATCAACTGGTTTGATGATTCTTTAAATCCTAAACTGTGTGCTAGTGCAATTTGTTGTCCCTCATCTCATTGTATANGGTTGTAGGAAAGCATATTGACTTTTTTGTTTATAAATACACAAATATAATCACTGTTTTAGACCTTAATGAATCGGTAATTTAGGATATTGTAAGTTCAGGTGTTACACAAATGGAATTGATGGGTGTTTTGGGTAGATGTATTTATTTTCAGGTATTACCAGTATGAACTTTTAATTTAGATTTCAACTGTCATTGTGAATGGGAAAATATGAGGGCTGGGTTGATTCCAGTTTTGGTACCCAATGCAGTTCTTTAAACGTTGGCACTGAATAGATTTGGTGTTGAAAAAATTAATAATCAACATATATTTTAATATGCTTTAAAACCTAATGTATGTCATTAATTCTTAAGTTATATTAAAATATATAGCCTATATATTTTAATATGCTTTAAAACCAAATGTATGTCATTAGGTTTTAATGGGGACTCAGATATATAGGCTATATATTTTAATATGCTTTAAAACCTAATGTATGTCATTAATTCTTAAGTTGATATTTAAGCAAGTCTGCTNCAACTCAATTTCTTGTAACGGTAATAAAAAGTTCAGTTGCACCTGACATATGTGTGCCTTTGTAATGTAAGAAGCATTTCTTGCAGTGTATTCCCTCGGTGGTTGGACGGCCTGTTTATTGACATGGTATAATAGGATTCAAAATTNTTAGCTCCATTCACTTGAGCCTCTCTCTGGTGTCGTTCATTTAGTTAAAGTCTGATACGTATTTCTGTGAATGTTATTGCAATAGTATCTCGATCTGGCATGAGTGTTGAAAGATAATTTCAGTTGTGTACATTTTTAAGGCTCATATAGCTATTTATTATATGTGGATGTACGTATAACGTAACGTGTATAGTCATTAATTAGCTGATTTTGTCGTAACTTGTTAAAATAGCTGTTATTTTGTGTCTTTCTTAAAAAGAAAGCAGTAAATATCATATTTTTGTAATCAAGTCTGATAAATAGTTAAATGTCACAATTACTTATGTGNACGCGACAAACATAATTATAATGTTAGGTTACTGCTAGACAGTAAAAAAAGTCCACCTTGCCTCCATAACATTAACAGAAGCCAGGAAAATAGTCACTCCACTCAAGCTCCCAGATCATTGACATTTTTATCTTTGCCTCCAAATATATATTTGTATACTCGCAGCTGTCACATCCAGGTGATGATCACTTTGCTGTTTCCCAGCTGGTTCGTCACTTAACAAGGCAGACACGTCCAGCATTTTTGTATTGTGTTATCTNTTATCATTAGCATCCTCTGCAATAATTTATTGTAGCGAGATAATTATTATATAGAATTTGAAGGACAAGAATTGATTTATTTGTTGAGACTGATATGATCTGGAATGTGTGATGTCATTATTATAGTTAAGAAAATATATTAGTTGTAATGATGNTGATGTAAACAGAAGTGTATCTTGTGATCTTTAGTGAGATTAGACAATAGACTTGCACAAAGATGGTTTGTTTGACTGTGGACATTTTTTTCCTAGCATTCTTTCCCATTAATTGGGGTCTGCTANTTTTGGTAATGGTCTATGAACCATTTCCATATGTGTTTTTGTACGTTGAATGCCACATAAACAGGGTGTTCAGAAAAAAGGATCACATATTTTCACAATAGGTATTATGGACCAAAACAAGAAAAAAATGCTTAATAAACATGTGTCTGGAAATGCCCCATGTCTGAGTTACAACCCCTTTTCCATTTCCCAAAAANGAATGAAGCTGCTTACCACGCTCAATATCTTTGGAAATAGTTGAGACTGAAAAAAAAGGAAAAAACATGTAATTCCTAAAATCAAATAAGTTCACCCCAAACTCCCACAGTCAAATAAATAAGCCTACGATAGGCCTCGTAGGCTTATGAACTTCAACATTTTCAATGGTATAATAGCTTGTGTGATACCTTGATTGAACAAGCGTTTTAAACTGAGCACAATGACATGTTCATTTTGGATGTATTAGGTCACTGATAAGTACTTCAAAAGCATAGTATTAAAATTATAGATTGTTGTTGTTGTTACATTTTTACTTTTGTTATTCCTGCTGTGTTAATAGATTTCACTTCGCATACATACCTAGTTAAAGTGTGATTGTGTTCAGTTTAAAACGCTCTTTGAAAAAAGGTATCACACAAGCTATTATACCATTTAAAATGTTGAAGTTCATAGGCCTATGAGGCCTATCATACGCTTAATATTTGACCGTGAGAGTTTTGGGTGAACTTATTTGATTCTAGGCATTACATGTTTTTTTTCAGTCTCAACTATTTCCAAAGATATCGAGTGTGGTAAGTGACTTATCATTAGTTTTTTTTAATGTAAAAGGGGCTGCATCTCGGACACGGGGCATTTCCGGACACATGTTCATTGATCCCTTTTTTCTTATTTTGGTCCATTCAACCTATTGTGAAAATGTGANCCTTTTTTCTGAACAATCCTGTATAGAAGAACATTATGTTGTAACTATATTCTCTCAGAATGTGGAAAAATGTATGGAAATGATAAGAACANTGACATTTGCATAAATATTTTTAATGACGTATTTAACTATAACAGCATAAACATTTTAGCTTCTGAGTACGGGTTTCATTCAGTGTACTGACAGCACATAAATGGTAGTTCAGCTTTTTGAAGTTACTCAAAAGGTGTGTGAAGAATTAACAATACTCAAATTCATTGAAAAATGTCAGGGAATGATTATGTTTAATGTTTTTACTTGCTACCTGTAATTAGTGAAGAAAACATTGTTGGTACTTATAGTGATANAAAATACTAATGTTAGCTTCTTGCTGTAGACTCCAACAATTCAGTCATGCATTCATTATATTCAAAGTGTTTGGCAGCTTTAGTTTGTCCAGTCAGTTATATTTTTCTTTCTACAACTTCAGACATTTGTTGCTGTATTTTGGATTTTAGAGACTTCCTTCTCAATTTCAGTATAAGATTGCTCGCTACAAATTCATGTATAGGTTGCCTAGTGTGATATGGGAAACAGCCTTTCAATTAGAAAGTAATAAATACCCTTTGCCTTTCTCCCCATTTTTTCAGTGCATACACTACATACTTTCCTTCCTAGCCAGTTCATGTATATAACCAGAAGTTAAGTTTTGTGTAAACTTTCCACCTACTTAAAATTTAGAATGGTGATGCATGCCATTACAAATAAAAAATATGGATGTACCTGAATTTCTGATCACTGATGGTGTTTGAGTTGATCAATGAGGCCCTGTTCCGATATCATCTTGGTTACGTGCTTTAACCCCACAGGGTATTGCATAAATCATCTGTTGTGTGTTCCACACAGTGCTAGCTGTTTTATGGGTTCATCAGATCATGCTCGGAAAATTGTTGAGTGAATATCTGAGTGTGTATTGGTGGGTCACTAATGGAAGCTACATTGAATATGCTCAGTCATCAAATACAGTTTTGAGGTATGGCGGCAGTAGTTTATTATTTCTGTGTCGTATACATTACAATTCAAAATTTACAATGCTTGTAAATTATGTTAATTCAAGCTATCCTACGTGTTCCTCATTTAAGAAGTAAATATATCAGCAATGCTTTCTGTTTATGCTATCATCATCATATGACATTTTTAGATCTGCTGTGGTAAGATAATGTACTTACTGAAACATTTGAAGGAAATGCTTAAAAAGTGTTATCAGGATTTGTTGAGCAAATCTCGCTGAATTTCTCGCACAAACTTTGCTTTGGTGTTGTTACATCAAATGAGATCTTGTAAGGGTTTGAGGATAAAACTGTAGTAATTTTTATTTTATTCTCATAGTTTACATAAGTACAGCTACTTTTTGTATCTGTTTAAGTTTTGTTAAAGTACTTAACTGTTGAAGTATCTCACTCAACTTATAAACTGCCATTTTTTTTACTGCGCTTTAAGTGTTGTTAAGATAAAAAAGAGGGCTTCCACGTCATCACGATGAGGTATTTTACAATCCTTAAGTCGTAGATGCTTAGATCTTACTGATCACTGTGCCTTGCACCAAGATTTCAGCAAATGTACACAACTCTGTGTACATGTGAACACACATTATTAGTTAGGTAATTTGTTTAAAATGACTTCATTCCAGTCTTTTTTTACTGTTAATTTACAGTAAAGTCGAATATGATAATATGAAACTATTATTCTTGCACTCTCTTTATGTTTACAGTTTTGACTACTTTTCACTGATATGTAATTTTCTTTTTTTTTATTTTGCAAATAAATAAGTTTAAAAGTATCTTTACTGTTTTTCATTTAAAAGCCCTCACTCAACACCTAACACATCTGGTGTCATTTTATTTCTTTGTGTTAAGGCCGTTTTACACAAGGCAATAAGTTGAGAGTCATTGCTTTACAGATTTTCCTGTTTTACATGAGACAATTTAACAAGCAAGGCTTTTGGAACAGACTAAGGGCTATTTTCTGGGCAAGGGAAGCAGCAATCTAAAAGTTTCAGCCAATGAAACACCATGCTTCGGGTCTGCAAAACAGAGATTATGGCAGCCATTTTTAGGTATCAATTTGGGGGTGGTTTAGGTATTTATTAACTTGTATATCATGAACATTCTGGTGATTAGTCATTCTAATAATTGAAACCAAATAACAAATCGTGCGTCAGAACACCAAATAAATGTTTTATTTTTAGGGAGACAGGGGTTATGATTATTGTGGTAATTTCACCAATAAAGAGCTAATTTTACAAGATCAAAAGTACAAGAGGAGAGATGGAACAGTTCAACTTACGCTTTTCTNTTTAATGCTTAGTATTGCAAAGTTTCAAGTGTTTCATTATTTAAAAAAGATTTGTTTGGTCATTTTGATAAATGNTTGAATATTTTAATATTTTCAGTCATTATTTAATCACAATTGTAGATAGCAAATGGTGTAATCAAGGACAACCCTAAATAATGTTTTTATGTAATTGAAGCTCACTCTATAATCAAAAGAGCCCTATATTTTCAGCACTATGACTCATGAAGTAACAATTTAATTATTTATTAAACATTGACAAATTACGTTAATTAATAAGTAGTGTTTACTGACATGTTNACTTCTAGGCTATTGCATGCAAATGGTTTGCACATGTCACAACCAGAGTGCACCACCGCGTAGTTAGTTCCTGAGGAAACCACAAGAGGGTTACTCAGTATGTTGAGCTTGCAATATTGCTTCATGTAATAAAGTATTGCTTGGTCCATTGCAAGCAGTGAACTAAGCAATATTGTCGGCAGTGAGCTAGGCAATGAGTTACTCAACTTGCTGCCTCTTGTAAAACAGCCTATAGTGCTCTACATGTAGAAATGGACTAGTTTGAGCAGTGATGTGGTATTTTGTATCATCCANTGTCAATTATCAGTTTGTGGTTATTGTATTTAAAATGGAAAATGAATCGGAGAACCTAATTTCACAGTTCATTGTTTTGGTATTGTTCAACAATATATTTTTTATACAAAATGTCCCATGTTAATGTTGGTCATTGTTGTAGGTTCTCCATTATTGAGGTTGATTCAGAGTGTTTTTCATTCTAGAGAATGGAGCATGAAAGATTGGGAGATACTTTTACAAATCTCATTAAAGTTTTTGATGTTCGTGCATTACACTTCTTAATATTCCATCATAAATTGAGCTAATAGATGGCATGTACCATAGCAGGATTGCTGTACATCTGTACTTTTGTATGTAAATTGGTTCAAATTCTTCTGAGAATAATCCCAGAATCTCTGCCAATTTGATGTCATCTCATAATGACTTGCATGCTAATTAACTTAAGTTAACCCTGCTTTGTTACACCTACTTCGTGACAAAATTTTCTCAGTGGAATTTGAAAGGCCTGTTAAGAAAACCATGCAACAAAGTTAAATATGTGTGTGTACAGCTTTGGTTGTGAGAAGCTGGTTATGTTTGCCGGAAAAGTATAACCTTGTGGGCAACATTCTTCTCAGTTAAGGTACCTAAGTATTCTGTTACAAGGACTCCTTAAGCCTGTATCATGTTTTTATGAACATTTGTATTTTTCAAAGAGTAATAGATACATGTCGTTACAGTAATTCACATTTTATTGTAGAACTCCTTTGATTTGTTAAGAAACATATAGCAATGCTGAAGTGTATAAAAAATGATAATCAGTTTACTTCAAATAAAAGTTGAAACCAGTTTAAAAAAATCACATCTGTACTGTCCGTGCCCAGACAGTAATAATTTTTAACTGAAATTCATGATTTAAAGGACTAAATAAATCTAATGTAAAGAATGTTTCAATGGTCAAGCCATATCTTCTTCAACAATTTCAAGTTTCTTTGAATCTAGTTTGATGTAACAACAGGAGTAATTGTTTTGTTTTTAACACGTGTGTATTACCAAATGTGTAAGATTGTGGTTAATACAAAAACTTCATTTTTCCCGAAAAGAAACTTGCTATTAATGGATAAATCTACAAGAGTTCATAGTAGCAATGCTCCTAATTCCAAAAATATGTAACCAGCAGTAACTTCCGTGCCGTGTCTAGTCTTGTGGGGAGCATACCTTGCTGTAGCTCAGGGGGTTGTGAGCCACAACCCTAAATCTAGAGCAAGGTACACTAGACCAGACAGGTTGGCTAGAGGGATATAATA
>QVQU01312583.1:0-10708 GCA_003456935.1 Machilis hrabei | reverse complement strand
TGCAGTCTTTACAAAAATAAATAATTGTTAATTAATTTTGCATAAAAATGTCCTGGCACCAAACAGTACTGGCACCAAAATGTCCTAGCACCAAAATGTACTTGCACCAAAATTTCAGCACCAAAATGTCCAGCACCAAAATGTCCGACTCCCATTTTGAACACTATCTTCAATTTCTTTAATTTTTCTATTTCAAACGATAGCTAACAACGAGTGGCATCCACCAATGTTTGAAATTTGAGAATCGGACAGCAACTTTATATTATATCGGTTAATAATGAATTGAAAATACTTCATCAACTATCATTTTCAATTTTTAGAGTTTATATGATTTTGTATGATTTAATGGTAAACACTTATGTCCAATATGCAGCTTTTCCAGCTCTTTAATTTTAGTAATCGAGCATTTCTTTATAATTTCAATATTTTAGGGTCTATAGTTACTTTTACAGGGATTAAACACTTCATGTTAAATATAAGTGTATTTTGAACACTATTCTCAATGTCTTTGATTTTTCTATTTCAAACGATAGCTAACAACGAGGGGCATCCACCAGTGTTTGACATTTGAAAATCGAACAGTCACTTTAATTTTTTTATGTGAATAACGAATTGAAGCGACTTCATCAACTACCATTTTGAATTTTTAGAGTGTATCTGATTTTTAAAGATATAAAGGTAAAAACGTATGTCCCATAAGCAGCTTTTCAGGCTCTTTAATTTTAGTAATCAAGCATTTCCACATAATTATAATATTTTAGGGTCTATAGTGACTTTTAAAGAGATTTAACACTTAATGTTAAATGTAAGTGTATTTTAAACACTATCCTCAATGTCTTTGATTTTTCTATTTCAAACGATAGCTAACAACGATGGGAATCCACCAGTTTTTGAAATTTGAAAATCGAACAGTAACTTTAAATTTTATTGGTGAATAACGAAGTGAAGTGACTTCATCAACTACCATTTTGGATTTTTTCGGGTGTATCTAATTTTTAAAGATATAATGGCAAAAATGTATGTTCCATATGCAGCTTTTCAAGCTCTTTAATTTTAGTAATCAAGCATTTCTTCATAATTTCAATATTTTAAGGTCTATAGTTACTTTTACAGGGATTAAACACTTAATGTTAAATGTAAGTGTATTTTGAACACTATCTTCAATGTCTTTGATTTTTCTATATCAAACGATAGCAAACAACGAGGGGCATCCACCAGTGTTTGAAATTTCAAAATCTGACAGTAACTTTAAATTTTATCGGTGAATAAACAATTGAAAATACTTCATCAACTACCATTTTGAATTTTTAGAGTGTATATGATTTTGTATGATATAGTAAAAAATTGTGTCCTATATGTGGCTTTTCGAGCTCTTTTATTTTAGTAATCAAGCATTACTTCATAATTTCAATATTTTAGGGTCTATAGTGACTTTTTAAGAGATTTAACACTTAATGTTAAATATAAGTGTATTTTCATCACTATCCTCAATGTCTTTGATTTTATTTTTACAAACGAAAGCTAACAACGAGGGGCAACCACCTGTGTTTGAAATTTGAAAATCGAACAGTAAATTAAAATATTTTATCGGTGTATAACGAATTGAAGCTACTTCATCAACTACCATATTGAATTTTTAGAGTGTATATGTTTTTTAATGATTAAATAGTAAAAACGTATGTCCAATATGCAGCTTTTTGAGCTTTTTAATTTTAGTAATCAAGCATTTCTTCATAATTTCAATATTTTAAGGTCTATTGTGTCTGTTTCAGGGATTAAATACTTAATGTTAAATGTAAGTGTGTTTTGAACACTATCCTCAATGTCTTTGATTTTTCTATTTCAAATGATAGCTAACAACGAGGGGCATCCACCAGTGTTTGAAATTTGAAAATCGCACAGTAACTTTAAATTTTTAAGGTGAATAACGAATTGAAGTAACTTCATCAACTACCTATTCATATGGAGGATTTAGTTGGCATTCAGTTATTCAAACAATAAAGGAATAAAATTATTAAAAGAGTTAAAATTTATATTTGAAACACAACGTTTCGAGAGAAACAGGTTTCTCTTCGTCAGATGATTAAAAGCTTTACACTATGTATACAAAGGATGTTTACAGAGTTGAGTGTTTTTTAAGGTAGTTTTTTGTAACCATGATACCTGAAGCTTGAAGTATGAATATGAACTGAAAGAACGGTCAAAAAATAATCAATTCAAATACTAATCAATTTATCAACTACCATTTTGAATTTTTAGAGTGTGTATGATTTTGTATGATATAATGGTAAAAACTGATGTCCTATATGCGGCTTTTTGAGATCTTTTATTTTAGTAATCAAGCATTTATTCATAATTTATATTTTAGGGTCTATAGTGACTTTTAAAGGGATTAAATACTTAATGTTAAAAGTAAGTCTATTTTGAACACTATCCTCAATGTCTTTGATTTTATTATTACAAACGATAGCTAACAACAAGGGGCATTTACCAGTGTTTGAAATTTGAAAATCGAACAGTAACTTTATATTTTACCGGTGAATAACGAATTGAAGCTATTTCATCAACTACCATTTTGAATTTTTAGAGTGTATATGATTTTTAATGATATAATGGTCAATACGTATGTCCTTTATATGGCTTTTCGAGCTCTTTTATTTTAGTAATCAAGCATTTCTTCATAATTTCAATATTTTAGGGTGTATATTGACTTTTTCAGGGAATAAACCCTTAATGTTATATATAAGTGTATTTTGAACACTATCATCAATGTCTTTAATTTTTCCAAACCAAACGATAGCTAACAACGAGGGGCATCCACCAGTGTTTGAAATTTGATAATCGGACAGAAACTTTATATTTTATCGGTGAATAACGAATTGAAAATACTTCATCAACTACCATTTTGCATTTTTAGAGTTTATATGATTTTGTATGATTTAATGGTAAACACTTATGTCCAATATGTAGCTTTTCGAGCTCTTTTATTTTAGTAATCAAGCATTTCTTTATAATTTCAATATTTTAGGGTATATAGTAACTTTTAAAGAGATTTAACATTTAATGTTAAATGTAAGTGTATTTTGTACACTATCCTTAATGTCTTTGATTTTTCTATTTCAAACGGTAGGTAACAACGATGGGCATCCACCAGTGTTTGACATTTGATAATCGAACAGTCCCTTTAAATTTTTTAGGTGAATAACGAATTGAAGCGACTTCATGAACTACCATTTTGGATTTTTCGAGTGTATCTGATTTTTAAAGATATAATGATAAAAATGTATGTCCCATATACAGCTTTTCAGGCTCTTTAATTTTAGTAATCAAGCATTTCCACATAATTATAATATTTTAAAGAGATTTGACATTTAATGTTAAATGTCAGTGTATTTTGTACACTATCCTTAATGTCTTTGATTTTTCTATTTCAAACGATAGCTAACAACGAGGGGCATCCACCAGTTTTTGAAATTTGAAAATCAAACAGTAACTTTAAATTTTATTGGTGAATAACGAATTGAAGTGACTTCATCAACTACCATTTTGGATTTTTCAGTTGTATCTAATTTTTAAAGATATAATGGTAAAAACGTATGTCCCATATGCAGCTTTTCAAGCTCTTTAATTTTAGTAATCAACCATTTCTTCATAATTTCAATAGTTGAGGGTCTATAGTGACTTTTACAAGGAATAAACCCTTAGAAATAAATGTAGGTGTATTTTGAACACTATTCTCAATATCTTTGATTATTATATTTCAAGCGATAGCTAACAACGAGGGGCATCCACCAATGTTTGAAATTTGAAAATATGACAGTAACTTTATATTTTATCGGTGAATAACGAATTGAAGCTACTTCATCAACTACCATTTTGAATTTTTAGAGTGTATATGATTTTGTATGATATAATAGTAAAAACTTATGTGATATATGCGGCTTTTCGAGCTCTTTTATTTTAGTAATCAAGCATTTTTTTATAATTTCAATAATTTAGGGTCTAAATGGACTTTTACAGGGATTAAATACTTAATGTTAAAACTAAGTCTATTTTGAACACTATCCTCAATGTCTTTGATTTTATTATTACAAACGATAGCTAACAACGAGGTATATCCACCAGTGTTTGAAATTTGAAAATCGAACAGTAACTTTATATTTTAGTGGTCAATAATGAATTGACGCTACTTTATCAACTACCATTTTGAATAATTACAGTGTATCTGATTTTTTGTTATATAATGGCCAAAACGTATGTCCTATATGCGGCTTTTATAGCTCTTTTATTTTAGTAATCAAGCATTTCTTCATAAATTCAATATTTTAGGCACTATAGTGACTTTTACAGGGAATAAACCCTTAATGTTAAATGTAAGTCTAGAGTGAACACTATCCTCAATGTCTTTGATTTTTCTATTTCGAACGATATCTAACAACGAGGAGCATCCACCAGTGATAGAAATTTGAAAATTGTACAATTAATTTATATTTTATCGGTCAATAACTAATTGAAGCTACTTCATCAACTACCATTAAGAAATTTTAGAGTGTGTATGTTTTTGTATGATATAATGATCAAAACTTATGTCCTATATGCGGCTTTTCGAGCTCTTTTATTTTAGTAATCAAGCATATCTTCACAATTTCAATATTTTAGGGTCTATATTGACTTTTACAGGGAATAAACCACTAAAGTTAAATGCATGTGTATTATGAACACTATACTCAATATCTTCGATTTTTATATTTCAAACGATAGCTAACAACGAGGGGCATCCACCAGTGTTTGAAATTTGAAAATCGGACAGTAACTTTATATATTATCGGTGAATAACGAATTGAAGCTACTTCATCAACTTCCATTTTGCGTTTTTAAAGTGTATTTGATTTTGTATGACATAATTGTAAAAACTTATGTGCTATATGCGGCTTTTTGAGCTCTTTTATTTAAGTGTTCAAGGATTTCTTCATAATTTCAATATTTTAGGCACTATATTGACTTTTACAGGGAATAAACCCTTAATGTTAAATGTAAGTGTATTTTGAAAACTATCTTCAAACGATAGCTAACAACGAGGGGCATCCACCAGTTTTTGAAATTTGAAAATCGAGCAGTAACTTTAAATTTTATTGGTGAATAACGAATTGAAGTGACTTATCAACTACCATTTTGTATTTTTAGAGAGTATCTAATTTTTAAAGATATAATGGTAAAAACGTATGTCTCATATGCAGCTTTTGAAGCTCTTTGATTTTAGTAATCAAGCATTTCTTCATAATTTCAATATTTTAGGCACTATAGTGACTTTTACAGGGAATAAACCCTTAAAGTTAAATGTAGATGTATTTTGAACACTATTCTCAATATCTTTAATTTTTATATTTCAAGCGATAGCTCACAACGAGGGGCATCCATCAATGATTCAAATTTGAAAATTGGACAGTAACTTTATATTTTATCGGTGAATAACGAATTGAAGCTATTTCATCAACTACAATTTTGAGTTTTTAGAGTGTATATGATTTTGTATGATATAATAGTAAAAACTTTTGTCCTATATTCGGCTTTTCGAGCTCTTTTATTTTAGTAATCAAGCATTTTTCATAATTTCAATATTTTAGGGTCTATAGTGACCTTTTAATGGTTTTAACACTTAATGTTAAATATAAGTGTATTTTCATCACCATCCTCAATGTCTTTGTTTTTATTATTACAAATGATAGCTAACAACCTGTGGCATCCACCAGTTTTCAAAATTGAAAATCGAACATTATCTTTATATTTTTTCGGTGAATAACGAATTGAAGCTACTTCATCAACTACCATTTTGAATTTTTAGAGTGTATATGATTTTTAATGATATAATGGCCAAAACGTTTGTCTTATATGTTGCTTTTCGAGCTCTTTTATTTTAGTAATTAAAGATTAATTCATAAATTATATATTTTAGGGTCAATAATGACTTTTTCATGGAATAAACCCTTAATGTTAAATGTAAGTGTAATTTGAACACTATCCTCAATGTCTTTGATTTTTCCATTTTAAACGATAGCTAACAACGAGGGGCATCCACAAGTGTTTGAAATTTAAAAATTGGACAGACACTATATATTTTAACGGTGAATAACGAATTGAAAATATTCATCAACTACCATTTTGAATTCTAAGAGTGTATATGAATTTGTATGATATAATGGTAAACACTTATGTCCTATGTGCGGCTTTTCGAGGTCTTTTATTTTAGTAATCAAGCATTTCTTCATAATTTCAATATTTTAGGCACTATAGTGACTTTTACAGGGAATAAACACTTAATGTTAAATAAAAGTGTATTTTGAACGCTATCTTCAATGTCTTTGATTTTTATATTTTAAACGCTAGCTAACAACGAATGACATCCACCAGTGTTTGAAATATGAAAATCGGACAGTAACTTCATATTTTATCGGTGAATAATGAATTGTAGCTACTTAATAAACTACCATTTTGAATTTTTAGAGTGTATATGATTTTGTACGATATAATGGTAAAAACTTATGTTCTATATGCGGCTTTTCGAGCTCTTTTATTTTAGTAATTAAGCATTTTTCATAATTTCAATATTTTAGGGTCTATAGTGACTTTTTAATGGATTTAACATTTAATGTTAAATATAAGTGTATTTTCATCACAATTCTCAATGTCTTTGATTATATTATTACAAATGATAGCTAACAACGTGTGGCATCCACCAGTTTTTGAAATTTAAAAATCGAACATTATCTTTATATTTTATCGGTGAATAACGAATTGAAGCTACTTCATCAACTACCATTTTGAATTTTTGAGTGTATATGATTTTTAATGAAATAAGGGTAAAAACGTAAGTCCCATATGGAGCTTTTCAAGTACTTTAATTTTAGTAATGAAGCATTTCTTCATAATTCCAATACATTAGAGTCTATATTGACTTTTACAGGGATTAAACACTTAATGTTAAATGTAAGTGTATTTTGAACAGTATCATTAATGTCTTTTATTTTCTATTTCAAACGATACTTTACAACGAGGGGCATCCACCAGTGTTTGAAATTTGAAAATCAGACAGTAACTTTAGATTTTATCGGTGAATAACGAATTGAAGTGACTTCATCTTCTGCCATTTTGGATTTCTAGAGTGTATCTGATTTTTAAAGATATAATGGCAAAAACGTATGTCCCATATGCAGCTTTTCAAGCTCTTTAATTTTAGTAATCAAGCATTTCTTCATAATTTCAATATTTTAGGGTGTATAGTTATTTTTATATGGATGAAACACTTAATGTTAAATGTAAGTGTATTTTGAACACTATCCTCAATGTCTTTGATTTTTCTATATCAAACCACAGCTAACAACGAGGGGCATCCACCAGTGTTTGAAATTTGAAAATCAAACAGTAAATTTAAATTTTATTGGTGAATAACGAATTAAAGTGACTTCATCAACTACCATTTTGGATTTTTCAAGTGATTCTGTTTTTTAAAGATATAATGGCAAAAACGTATGTCCCATATGCAGCTTTTCAAACTCTTTAATTTTTTAATCAAGAATTTCTTCACAATTTCAATATTTTAGGGTCTATAGTAACTTTTACAGCGATTATACACTTAATGTTAAATGTAAGTGTATTTTGAACACTAAACTCAATGTCTTTGATTTTTCTATTTCAAACGATAACTAACATCGCGGGGCATCCACCAGTTTTGAAATTTGAAAATAGAACCGTAACTTTAAATTTTATTGGTGAATAACGAATTGAAGTGACTTCATCAACTACCATTTTGGATTTTTAGAGTGTATCTGATTTTTAAAGATATAATGCTAAAAAAGTATGTCCCGTATTCAGCTTTTCGAGCTCACTAATTTTAGTAATCAAGCATTTCTTCATAATTTCAATATTTTAGTCACTATAGTGACTTTTACAGGAAATAAACCGTTAAAGATAAATGTAGTTGTATTTTGAACACTATTCTCAATATCTTTAATTTTTATATTTCAAGATATAGCAAGAAACTAGGTGTGGTTATATTCCATAATGGTGGCCGCTTTCTCTTTTTGGTGTGAATGAACGGCGTTGTAAGACTGTGGAGCTGCATGTGGAAACCGAGGTCTATTTGTGAATCTAAGTCGAGTTAATGAGGTGTGGTGTTAATGAGGTCAATTGAGTTTAAATATATTATTTTTCGAAATATGTTTATTTGGGGGGAAAGTTTATTTTTGATGTCAGATTCGGTGTCCCTGGATCATTGCTATATAAATTCGTTTTTTGATTATCGCTGTACGTTATTTTTATGGGTATTTCGATTTAGACTATGAAGTTCTATCGACGTTAAGATTATTTGCTTTAAAAATGTTTTGTTTTTTAAAAAATGTTAATTTAAAGGAAATATATGGTTTCCTGAGCTCGATCCTGTAGGAAATGTATTTTTAAAATTTCCCTTATATTATTTTTTACGGGTTTTTGGATTTCTCATATGCAAGTTATATAAATTTTGAAAATATGCTTTAGGGCTTGTTCTGAATAAATTTTGGTTTTTACATTTTTGTATTTTGAACGAAGCGTATGTCCAACGATACCTCACAAGTATATGTTGAACTTAAAAAAATTATGATGATTGTCTGTTTTATATAATGTGAAGGGAGAGAGAGAGAGAATTGTTGAACATTTGCTTGTGTTTTCTTAAAGTATATGTACCTTGAGCCTGTAAGGGTGACGGATTCATATAAAATTATATAACAATTTCCGAACTTGGGGAAATACAATTTATTGTCTTGTATTATCGTCTGAGCTGGTACTCGCTTACCACTTGCTGAATTGCCAGCGGAAGTCACGCATTGTTANGTTGTAACATTAGCAACTCAGTAACTTGGGGAATTTAGTCAAATAAGCAGATACGGAGACCTCGTGGTTGATCGAACCTTGCTGGGTTTATGATACAATGAGGCGAGGTTCTTTCTATATAATATGGGACGATAAGCAGATATACTCTCTCTAAGTTTGAATCCTGAACTGACTGCATCTTCTTATGACGAGCGGAGTTGTAAATATAATCTGCTGTAGAATCGTCGCCAAGGTCTCGGATGTATATTGGTATCGTACGTGCTTGACAAAGTATATCTTTACTCATTTATCTATTTATTTATTTGGAGCTTGCTAAGCTCAGGTTCTAATTGAGGTCTGATTCCGTATTCTAGCTATTGACACTTTTGCTTAATGTGACTTGCATTCTGTTACTATTTATTAACTGTGACTTACCTGGTACTCTATAGTTGATCTAAATGTCCCTATGAATACAAGATATTAATTCAAAATATTGGTTGTGTTTATAGGTTGTCAAATCAAACTCGATTGTATTACAGAGCGTGGATTACGTTGAAAGCATTTAATAACACATTCTCGTTTATTACTAGTCCATCGTTATGATTTATACTACCTTTCCCATATATGTGTAGGCATAATTACTGCTGAGTACAGCTTAGTATCACATGTCCGTTGAACCAGAACCTTGAAATTGTATATTGTGTTGTGTGTGCTTGCAAAAGAAGAATACGAGTTCTAATTTATGACAAATGAATAAAACTGTAGCTATTAAGCTTTGAACTAAAGGTCACCATTGTGTGCTATATATGATAACTTAATAATACGAGCGGAGTGGTTCCAGTAACTTAATATAACCAGTGTGTTGACATAAGTAATTATCTGTTTACTCCGGCTCATATTCTATGTGTATTTGTTCATTAAAGTTTCATATTTTGAACTCTAGTAAGGTTGTAGCAAGCCACACTTAGTTGTAAGTGAAGGTATCAACGGCCGCATTTATAGCGTACAAGAATAAGAACCCAATCATTCTCAGTTAAACTTTATGTAGAGTCCTATATGTTCACCCCGTAGATTAAGAGTCTTAGTCACTGTTCTAAGAGCCGTACTTAACCAATAAGTAGGTTCCTACTTTTCATTAATAAAATAACAAGTTAAAAGTAATAAACAAACATATAGCACCCTAAAAGCCGAGCTGATGTCCAACGAGATGTTACAAGTGTATGGCAGAATGAGCACAAGAATTTGAGAAATGGTGATGATGAATGCTAGTTTCATGTAATTTGAATTGGTGAACAAGTGCTTCCAATGTCTTAAGTGCGTCCGGGTCTGGCTTTCTAATTATTAGATTTGTGTATTCAATTATCGGGAAACTTGTTGTAATGAAATCTGTTTAAGCTGCAGAGTTGTTTGTTCTGAATTTACACATGAAGAATTGTGTTGTCGAAAAAAAATTTTATTTAATTGTAAGTCGGTGTGTATTTAATTCATGTCCGATATGTAAAATGTTCCAACTGGCCTTATGATATTGCATGAGTTGTGATGTGGGTGTGGATTATGTCTACCTTTTGCCGTTTGAAGAACAGTCCTCTGGTTGGTCCGTTATTTTGTGAAAGTGTAATGCGTTCTCTGGTTGGTCCANTANTTTTGAAAGTGGTTGGTTAGTTATCTTTTAAAGCGCGATGTACGATTCATCGCTGTGGGGATATAGAATACTCGCTGATTGATGTTATTTTATTTTTAGTAATATGNCGGACGTAGCAAAATATAGAACGTACAGGGCATTTCAAAAAGAATCATCTGATTTTAAATGTTTATATTATGAAAAATAATGAACTCAGACACTTAAGATTAATTTTATATTACA
>KZ895629.1:0-13121 GCA_003456935.1 Machilis hrabei | reverse complement strand
TTCCACTAATTGAATTAGTAATTTGGAACTGCTAATCGAAATAGTAACTTTTCACTATTCTTTGGTTGCTCAATCAGCACTAATTCAATTAGTAAGATTTCATTGATATTTAGTGAAAAACTACTAATTCAAGTTTAGAGTGTAGTAATTCCATCTAGGCATCATCAAATGTTGGCATCTTATTTCTGGCCTTCACATCTTCATCTTGGCTATTGTGAAGTCAGCTGGCCGAAGAACTGTCATGGTGCATTTAAAACTTAAAAAGACACGTCACAAACTTGTTAAAACAATAACGCGAGTTAGCATTCTGACAGATGAAGCCAATGGTCCCTCGTATTAAGGGGCCCCTTATTGTCTTAAGAAGTTTGTGATGTGTCTTTTTAAGTTTTAAATGCACCATAACAGTTCTTCAGCCGACTGACTTCACAACAGCCAAGCTGAAGATTTGAAGGCCAGAAGTAAGATGTCAACATTTGATGATGCCTAGATGGAGTTACTAGACGAAATATCGTGAATTCCACATACCATAAGGAACAAGGTACACCCATTATTATTTTTTACTACAAAGAAAACTTACCACTTTGTGCTTCTTGTGAAGTTCATCTGTATACTTATTTACTTCTTTCACCAGCTCTTGCATCTTTTGGAACATCTGGAAGTGTAGTGTTGACAATTTTTCAGAAGATGATTTTAAAACTTGCCAGAGTGGTGCAAATGTTCCATGCACACAATTACTCCCTGCCTGCTTAGCCAATTTTGCAAGGAGTTTTGAATTATTTTCCTCAATGGCTGACCTAGAAATTTAAACAAACACAACCATCAATGCAATAACTACATCTTCAAACTAAATCAGCTACTTGGTGAGAATATATCTAGTATCAAGCCCCTTATTGCTTTTGGGGTAGGGGGAACCTTCATATGAATATTTCTGAACAAACCAGTTTTGTCAGCCCAATTCATTTGTTATGAATAATCATAGGGATAAAAGCTTAACACTGGAGCAGTTTTTCAACATGGTATATTTTCCCAAATCATGATTTCAAGCAACTCAATGAAATTATTTCAAGAACATCTAAAGAAAATGCCCTAAAATTTTACTACATTAGTTTGATTTTCATTCGTCCGCGTTCTTCACGGTTATTTGTCAAACATGACAGATGAATGAAGTCTGTAAACTCTTCACTTGTTCATTGCAAAACAAGTTTCACACCAAATGCTCTACAACTGGTTTACCTTCCAAGACTATTACAAAGCAATATTGAGCACTGTACGAGGTGGTCTGATGTTCTGTCACCCCTACATATTTATCACAAAATAAATATTGTATTATTTTTTATTTCAGATGGCCAACACATGCAAATGCTGTACATTGCCTTACTTTTAAAGAATAAATATGATAACATAATCAGATTGAATATTCCTGATTTTGTTTTTATACTTTTTTGTAAGATATTACTAAATGAATATAAGAAGCACTTGCACGAAAACTGCACTTGTGTTAGTCATCTAAAATAAAGATCATATATAAAAATATATGTTCTAATAAATGTGTAGGAATAACAGAACATATAAACCACCCTATACTGAGCAAAAACGCTGATCTGATTGGTTAGGTAATCAAATAATTCACACCACATATTATACCACTATACTCACAATGCTATTCTAGGTTTCTTTGCAGTCTCATTTTCAACAGTCTTAAAAGCAACTTAATAACAGTGAGATAAAAGGTAAAGAAGAAGACCAAGATGTGGAAATTATGAAGTCAAATAAAAAAATTCATGCTTTAACAATTATAACAGAAAACAAAATCAACACAAGTTGCACCTCACAAATACATAATGGCCTTGAATCACTATTCTGAACTAGACCCAAAGATTTGACTTGAAATAGTTATTAGGTCCCATTCTACAACAAGATTTATTTTTAACAGTGAAGTGCTTAAGGCTAGTTTACTGCTTACAGTTCACCTCATAAATTCCTTATGCTTGTGCATGTTTCAAATGAGATATAATGTAACACAACTGAACAGTAACTGAAGCAGGTTGCAAATAAGCACGAAAGAAACGCTGCCCTAATACAAGATTTATCAACACCACTCATTCTTCCCAAGACTGTACTTACATCAATTGATTGGTATATTTTCCCATGCTCCTAATAAAGCAAGATATGTGGATTGAGGTACCTCAACTTCAGACTTTTTCAGGTTACAATGTCTCTACACTAGCTTTGTTGACTCAACCAACCGTTTTGGAACTTTTGCCTGTTCTGCTTTTTAATCCTCCATAAGCCTTTGCTCACAAACAATCAGATCTTTTGAATGGTAAGGATTTGCCATTTTGTGTGAAAATGGCAGACTAGTGATCTTGCAAAGGGCAATTCAATGAGAGTTTCACAAATCTTGTAGTTCAATTATCACCCAAATTCATGTCCACCACATACCCCGTGTACATTACAAGTGATACATGAGAGTAGGCTATCTATTTTTTTTTCCCAAAAGGTCAATTGGTTACTGATATTATGATCTTCAAAGTTTAAAAAAAGTACTATGTAGAGGCCTGCATTTACTTCTCTAGTTCTAAAACTACTAATCAAAGATGGGTGAAAACACGTAAGATTCAGGCAAAATATATATACAGTATACATACCACAAAAACGTCAGTACTGGTCTCATGCTGCCTACAACATACAGGCAAAAACATGAAAATTTAGCACATCTATGATCCCTAAAAGCCACGAAAATGACACTGCACCAAAACCTGGGAGTGTAAAAGCTTTTGTTGTTAGTTTAACCTGTTCTTTCTCTTGGAACTATTAATTGCTATAAATACTTCTGATCTGTGGAGAGCACCAAACTTATCCAAAACAATATGTTTATTATAAGATGCATTTACAAACTAAGGAATTCATGCAAATTGAGTATTAAAACATTTAGTGTGGTTTGCAAAGATGTGTTTTAGGCACTGTCCAAGTTAGACGTTGTTTATAAATCAATTTGTTTCAAAATCTATGTTTAAGCCGAACCGATGTATAGACATTATCTAAACTGACCATTTAGACAGTCATTGTTATGTATCACTCTGAGGGTGGTTTAGGCATCGTTTAACTTTCTATTTGGTGAATATTCTGACGACTCGTTATTCTAATAAATAAAACCATAATATATCATATCTCAAAACATGAAATAGATTTATTTAGTGCAGGGTTTGTGATTATTGTGGTAATTTCACAAATAAAGAGCTATTTTTTTTAGATCAAAAATAAGATGGCCGAACCGGCACAGTTCATCTTGAGCTTTTCTATTTACTGCATATTACTGCAAAGCTTCAAGTACGGCATATGGTTTCTTTTTTTTTTTTGTCTTTTTTTATTATTTACAAGGTAATTTCAATAAATGCTTAAATACTGTTATTTCTTCAATCATTGTTTAATCACAATTGTAGATAGTAGGTACAAACAAATGGTGCATGATGATGATATGTGGTTTTACAATGCACTTGGGTTATTCTATTTAATGGTAGCTATAAAAAGACAACAGAATATAACACAAAATTTCAATTAAAATTATAACTCTCAACGAAGCTCATTAAAACTATAAAAATAACTAGGCCCTATACTATTAAATTTGGAGAGCAGGTTGGTTTGGCATAAGAATGCCAACACCAATACCACAGCTTCCTCGGTGTCCGCTAAGACAGTATCCAGCGCTTTATTCATTGGAAACTGCATTCGGGACACTGAATAATTTGTATACTGCAACAAAACATGTCTAACTGTAAGTAAAACATTAGTTAGGACAAACAGCAAGTTCATTCCCACCTCATAGATAGCCATGGACGAGTAGCGCAACCAAGGCGGAGCCACGCCATGGTAACCTACTCTTTGCAGTTCCTCCGAAATGATGTGTGCCAAGGAGAAATAGTGTCTTTTATTGCAGGAGTTTGTTGTTTTGTTCAGCTCAGCATTCTTCCTGCTATGTGGTGCATGGTTTCGTATATATGTGAGAGGTAGTGATTGTAGGGAAAGTCTGTTTAATTTCAATGCCTCTTTAGCAGCTCTATTGTAAACTTCATTGCCAGGAATATCTATGCAACTTGGAACCCATCAAAATGCTACAAGACTATTCTGCTGAGACACTAAGTACAAGTCCCTGTGGATTTCCTGGACAAGTGGATGTGTCGAGAATAGGTCATCATTACTATGTAGAGCACTATGCGAGTCTAAACATATAAAGACTTTTTACAATCTGGATATTCCAGTAAATTTTGTAGCTTTCACAAGGACCAACAGCTCAACTGTGTATATACATGCTAGCGGGTTAAAACCAATGCATGTGTGTCATTCTCTATTACAAAAGCACATCCCACACCAGCAACGGATTTTGAGCCATCAGTGTATACACACCTATAATCTGGCAAATTGGACACAAAATGGAGGAAGTGGTTTCTGAAAACAACACCAAGCGTATCCATTTTGCTAAGATCTACTGGGCCTAATTCATAACCTGGTCTTGAGGTCATCCATGGTGCAAGGCAATAGCGGTATTGGAATTGGCATGAGACTTCTGAATGTCGTCAATCAGTCTTACACCTACTGGTTGTGTAGCGTTTGGATGTACTCCATAAAGATGCTGTTGAGGAAGTGTACATAACTTGGAGGTGTAGTTTAAAAGAAATTTTCTTCTCCAGACTCAGCATAAAGGCATTGGATGGGAGTGGTTCTGTATGCACCATTGGACAGTCAAATGCCAGTGTTGCACACTGTCCAATGTGCGAAGACATGAGTACCTTTCAGACCCATAAACAATGGAGCTGTAGTCTTATCTGGACAGGACAAGTACACGATAGAATCGGAGCATGCAATGTCGGTCAGCTCTGCAGGACCTTCCACTGAGAACTTTTAAGATAATCACTGTTTTCCGACAAGAAAATTTTTAGTTGTCATAGGTGTAGTTTTCAATTCAATTTCCTGTCCAATGTAAGGCCTAAGAATCAGAATGTTTCTACAAAAAGGAGGACTACGTTCAAGGAAGAGTTCTGGATCTGGTTGCAGTTTTCTGAGACGACAGAAATGTACACATGCTGTTTTGGAATGAGACACTTTGAAACAGTTTGCTAAGCACCAGCGTGAAACTTTGTTGATTGTGAGTTGGAGTTGATGGGCACAGGACTGAATATTGTGGGAGCTATAACATATGGCAAAGTAGTCTTTGTAAAGATATGATCGGACGGGATTTGAGACGCAAGAAATGAGGCCATTGATGGCGACAACAAAGAGAGTGACACTCAATCTGGAGCCCTGTGGGACCCCATTTTCTTGGTTGTACAACTGAGAGAGAGTAGAGCTTACTCTGACCTAAAAGCAGGGCCGTAGCTGAGAATTGCTTAAAGAAGGACGCGAGAAGTTTCAAAGGTAAGTGTTAGGAACTTATCTTTCTGAAAATCCTAAGAAATTTTGGCAAATCGTAAATCAACAAAAACATGGAGACAAGTCAATTCCTCAACTTATGAATGCAAATGGTGATCTAGTAATGGAACCAAAAGAAAAGGTGAAAGTTTTGAATAGTCAGTCCAGCTCAGAATGTACAAACGGGAAAATTTGTTTAATATGCCAGAATTCCCTGTACAAAATACACTGGTAATGTCTCCAATAATTATTGCTAACGAGGGAGTCGTGTCCATGTTACAGTCAGTTAAATCAAATAAGGCCACGGGACCAGATGGTGTACCATCACATATTTTTCATTATTAGCAAAGGACATCTGTCCATTTATTACTACATTCTTTCCAAAGAGCTTAGATCTTGGAAGTGTTCTGAATGATTGGCGTGTAGCTAATGTAGTGCCGATTCAAAAATCTGGAAACAAACATGATCCAGCAAATTATAGACTGGTATCACTAACTTCTATCTTTTGTAATATTTTAGAACACATTGTTTGCAGTTCTGTAATGACGCATCTTGACTAATGATGCGAGGTGAGAATATTCTCTGGAGAATATTCTCGTCTAGAAAATTCTCCAGAAACTGTAAATTATAATGAGAATCAGTTTTACAACCCATATTTAAAATTTTTGGTTAATAATTAGTCAAGTTTTAGAATGATCCCAAGTATAATGGTGTACATTTATCACGAGATGAACAGCTTCAAGGTACTGAGTTCATTGATCTGAAAATATCAGCAATTGCACCGAATGATGCCCAAGATATTTTGGCAGAGTTGGCAACATATCGTGTCAAGGAAGATTTGTTTTAGCAAGTTGCGTGTATTAAAATAAGACGAAAAAGTGGAATGGAACATGCTTTGGTTCATAGCTTAATGAAGTGGCTGCAGACATTTTAAGTAGGCCCTATGCCACCAACAACAGCGGCAACAGAACATAGCTTCAGTACCTATGGACTTATTCATTCAGCAAAAAAGGAATAGACTTACTGTAGACATAGCAGGAAACCTTACATATGTAGCTCATACTTTAAAGCTCCTAGGAGAGAAGAAAACACAGCTGCTAACAATGTCACTGAATTTGACACAACCACAATAGGTACCTTCATTCTGTGATTTCACAGATGATCAGTGTGAAAAATTTGTTATTTACTAGTGGAGACGAAGATGATGCCTTATGCCCATAAGATGTTTGAGGAGTCAATATTTTACCTCTCATCTACATTCATAAAAATTTGTTACTTGTTACTTAAAGCCAATTTTTGTAACACATTGGAATCTTTTGTGACAATTTATCAGTCATAAATAGGTTTTAGTAAGTAGGCCTACTTCGAATTTCCAATGGTGTGTAAGTTGTCATTACTTGTGTTTTATTCTATGGAAATAACTGCATTTATGTTAAAGCTCACCCAGCTTTTTTTATAAGTCTGCTCAGCCAAATGACTTGGCTGCAGCTTGGGTTGTGGAATGTAAAGTACTTTTATTATGGCTCGGGAAGGCTTCTCAGCTTTCAAATATAAGACCCAGAGAGGCACAAAGGTTTCACAGTTGCTACTTACAGGTTTAATTCCTCTGGAATTTTTTCAAATGTCTATTTTTGCTCTTGGATGGCAAGCAAATATTCCCTTCCACATTAGAGTCAAATGCAAAACAAACCATCTGATTGGTGGACTGAGGTACAGCTGTAGGGTAAGCAGTCCACCAATCAAATGGTTTGTTTTGCATTTCACTCTAATGTGGAAGGGAATGTTTGCCTGTCATCCAAGAACAAAAATATACATTTTAAATAAATTCCAGAGGATTTTAACCTGTAAGTAGCAAATGTGAAACCTTTATGCCTCTCTGGGTCTTAAATTTTAAAGCTGAGAAGCCTTCCTAAGCCAAATAAAAGTACTTTACATTCCACAACCCAAGCTGCAGCCAAGTCATTTTGGCTGAGCAGACTCAGCTTGATCATTTGCCTTATTTATTTTATATTTTAAAGCTACATTTCATAATATAGGCCTACATAACATAATTAGAATTCAAAATTGATGGTCAATATACAGGTACTGACAGGCCACAGTGGTTAACATGAATCATTCACAAAGAATTTTCAATTTCACAATTATTGCAAAAAATTAAAGAACATGAATTCACTGTATTGTCCCATTGAATAAAAATGTATGTACAGTTTTTGGGTGCCATCTGAAACAAGTTTACCCATGAATATACTTATGTAATAACTAATTATACAATTTTCACTGTGTTAAAACAAATATTCTCCTATTTTGAATGAAAATTCTCTAATATTCTCGCTAATTGAAAATATTCTCCAAAAGAATATTCTCGTAAATTTATCACTAATCTTGACTGTCACAATTTACTTTCTGAACATCAACACGGATTTCGTAAAGGTCAATCATGTGAAACGCAATTACTCTTNCTTGTACANGACTTAGCTAGTAGTTTAGATAAAGGTAAACAGGTGGACCTTATATTTTTAGATTTCAGTAAAGCCTTCGATACAAGACCTAATGCTAGGCTTCTACGCAAACTGTGAGCTTATATTATAGATTCTTCAGTTCTGTAATAGGTCTCATCATTTTTGATAGGGAGGTCCCAAAGAGTCATATTGGAAGGCTGTAAATCTGATTCAACTTCCGTTATTTCTGGAGCACCTCAAGGAAGTGTGTTTGGTCCGTTGCTGTTTCTGTTACATATAAATGATATTTCTTCAGGGGTCAGTTCTTCAATTAAGACTTTTTGCTGACAACACAGTTATATATCGAAAGGTGGGCAGTAAGGAAGATTGAAATGAATTACAAGAGTCGCTAAACACAGTAGAGGATTGGTGTAATACCTGGCAGTTAACACTCAATTCAGGTTATGCGAGTGTCTAGGAAACGTCAACTAAGCATTTGTAACTATACACTAATGGGAGAACATTAAATGTTGTAAATGAGTATAAACATCTTTGCATTATTGTTAGTAGTGATCTTTCATGGAATTCACACGTAAGCTACGTTGTAAGAAAATCACTACGTAGTCTTCGTTTTGCCCAGAGAATATTGTTTCGATGTCCACAGAACGTTAAGCAAATTTCATATTACACATTGGTGCTTCCAATTATCCAATACTGTAGTTGGGTTTGATACCTGTACAGGGTGGATTTGCAAAATCTTCTTAAGTCAGTTCAACTTAAAGCGGGTAGATTTGTTTTGGTTCGTTATGGTAGGACAGATAGCGTAACNGAGATGTTAGGCGAGTTGGGCTGGGAATATCTTGATGTGAAGTGTGAAAAAAGCAGAATTAAGACATTGGAGAAAATAAACTCCACTCAGTCGCAGTTAACTTTAAGCAATGTTTTAAAACCTGCAACATATATTGGTAGGTGCGAGCGTGAAGATAAGTTAAGGGAAATCAGCTGTAAATTTAATTTGTATTTTTGGTCATTCTTTCAGAGGTCGATTCGAGATTGGTACCGTTTAGGCCGTGAATAATAAATTCTGGTGCCTCGTGCACACCCCCTGCCAAGTACCTTCTGGTTGATTGCAGGGTATGATGTAGATTTAGATCAATCCCTATGACAAGTGGGCTAGGGTGGAGTGAAAATATCTAAATTTGTACTACGGCCATGGGATATACGTCAAAAGTTGTGGTTGTGCTTAGTTAAAAACTGTGTAAAATTGCAAAACTGTGAAATAATTTCTTAAGTCTGCGCAAATGTCTTAAAGTTTTCAATTGTTAAAAAAAATATTTGTTTAGAATAGCTTTAATTCGTCATACAAACTTCGGGTATGCTTATAAGCTATTATCTAGTTGAAATATTAACGTAAAAAAAAATCATCAAAAAATAACAATATCTTTAGTCTGCGCAATCTGTATAAAATTTTACTATTTTAGCTTTAAAAAAGCAAAATTGGGGATTTCCAAAACACATAAAATTTTGTCTAACACAACTTCATTGTACTATTATATTCTGGATCATGATATGGAACTCTTCGCAAGTTTCGTTGAACTTCCCAGGACTCGCCATGAGGAGGTGGTTGCATGTCGAGCCCAACCCTTCCATCCAACCTCGAGGGCACACTTTATTTAGGCCTTGTATTCCTTTTTTGTTTCACAAGTCTGACATACTGCATTGTCCTATCCAACAATCTGATACGGACAATGCCATCCCGTCTAATTTTGTCGCAAACTTGTTTGGAAGCCGTAGTTATCTCCTTCACACTCCTTTTGACAGCATGGTGTGGGAAGGCATTCTAAGAAGTATCACTTCAGAGACAATGTTGGAGGCGACTTCGTCTAGTAGTCTCTATAATTGTCATCTGTTAGGTGCATTGTTAGTGGAGCCTCTGTTACATTGAGGTCTTGCCACGTAATTAGGTCGATGTGATCTTTAACAGCAAAATTTATTGTAGGGATTTGAAATAGTCTGATAGCTTCCCCTGTATTCTGTTGTGTACAACTCAACTTTTATTTACTGTAAATAACTGGACTTGTTTACTGTGTACAACAGTACTTGTGGTTAGTGTGTCCAACTGTACTCGTGTTTACTGAGTGTACCTTATTTGTAAACAAGAGTGTAGTGGGAGCAGCTGTTACTGTTCTCAAGTTAGTTACTGACCGAGTGTCATGAAAACAGGATGTGTAGTGTCTGTGTTTTCCAGTTGTGCTTGTAATACTGTGGAAGGATAAATGCTGTTATAAGGGGAAGTACTTTATACATTTATTTTCATTAAAATAAAATACTGAGGATTATAAAGAAAGTTTATATAATTCCTTATCTAAATATATACATTGATTAATCTCAATTATAATAAAGGATTACCATGATAAACATGGAATATAAAACTTGAACAGAACACTGAAAGATCTAGTGAAAAGAGGGTACAGGTAGTCCTGTTATCTTTTTAGTTTTCAATAAGTGGTAGCAGAGCATGGTTACAGTGTTTAATGGTTCAATTAGTGATAATTGCTGTGTTTTGTGTTGAGAAGTAAACTAAAAATGGAGGATGCAAATTCCATGTGTTCTTCTGGACTCCAAATTGAAAAATTATCATACATGGAAATTTGATATGAAGATGGTTCTTCATGATAGAGGTCATTATGGTTTTGTAGATGGAACTGAAATTCTTCCTAAAGCAGACTCAGATGAAAACAACAAAGGTTGTATAAGCAAAGACATCTGAAGGCTTTTTCAACAATCTGTCTTTCCTTACAACAAAAACAGAAGTGCTTAGTTCAGAATGCTAGGGATGCTAAAGAAGCATGGTTGATTTTGGAAGCAGCAACCTAAGTCTATGGCTAGAATCATTTCACTTAGGACATTTTTTTCTCTAGCCATGGATTCTTCTGAAGAACTGACTATATTTATTAGTAGAGTAAAAATGACAGCGATTGACTTGAAAATGCTGGTCGTAAAGTAGAAGATGATGAATTGGCATTTCAAATGTTAGCCTTTCTTCCCAAATGTTATGATGGTGTTGTTAAACAATTATATCAGTTAGATGCTAAAGACTTTACGTCAATTGAAGTTTCTGAAGCTTTAATAGCAGATGCACATCGTTTAAAGTATCTTGGTGATTCATCTTAAAAAAAAAGTATCTAATATGTTAGCTACTGACCTGTTACAGATTCAATGTGAAAGGACACATTTCTCCTAATTGTCCTCAAGTTCGTTGAAAGACAAATTCAGAGAAGAGTGATGTTAGACCACAAAGCCAAAAGAAAAGGTCATAGTAAAGTTAAGGGAAATTTGATCACGATGTTTGCACCTGTGAATGTGGCTTCGAATGAAAGTGCTAAATAAATTATACAGTCAGACCTGCCAACCTTCAAACATGAAAAATCGTAATTGCCCTGCAGGGTAGGGGGAAGGAAATTTTGTTGAAACCTAATGAAATATCACCTTCATAAAAAAATGGCAGGTATGTACAGTGGACAATAGACAGTGCTGCTACAGATCATTTTTGTTATCAAAAAGAGTGTTTTGATGGGTTGATAGAGATTACTCTGTCAAGTGTTGATAGGGCCAAACGAAAAACTGAAGTTTGTAGTTATGGTAAAACGACTTTAACAGTGCCTGTGGGAAATTCTAAATGTACTTTAAACTAGGGATACTTTGACTAGCAGGGATACTTTGACTACATTTCAATAAAACATTTTCAGTGATATCGTAAGCTAGATATGTTACAATATTTGTTTACAGCTGTGGGAGTAGTATATAGGAACTCTTCCAGATGCAACATGCTTTGTAAATTTGGTCTGATTTTCAACAGATGGCACCAATGTGGTAGTCACATGGAATGTGTTTATGGTTTGAAAAAAAATATACGGAAAAATCTATTGTCATTTAACTGAAAGCCATCCACACTATTGATACTACCAGGTAGGTACACAAATTAATATTCTTCTTAATTGCAAAATTATTTTTGTCCTACATATCTTTATTAATTGCAAAATTTATATACAGTATAGCCTAGTAATAAATACCAAGAACTGGGGATACTTTAACCGGGTGGTCAACCTCATCAAATAAGAGGAAAACAAGAGACGTAGAATCTAGCGAAAGTGAAATGTCTGACAACTCAGCAGACATTCCATATGCCGATAATTCTGACGATATCATAGGTTCTGGTTATTTATCAGAGGAATCGACTGAAGACATTGAAACAGGTGCTTCTTCCATGCCTGAAAGAAACATCTCTTGTCTTGAAGTTAAACCATTAGAAGAAAACGAGTTTGTAATTGTTAAATTTCCTGTTCATACTACAAAACATGACGTGAAACACCGATTTTATATTGAGCAGGTGAAAGAGGTAGATCTAGTGAACAATGCATGTGATATATATTTTCTGCAGAAAAGTGGATGTAAATTTGTGTGGCCAAACATTCCAGATACGATATTGAACAAGTGGAACTGCACCTTCGTTGTCATGATGGATTAAAGAGAGGGTTCAGGTTTTCAGCAGGCCAGCTGGAAGGGTACACATTTTGCTAAATTTAACTTTTATATTATAATTTGTTTGGCATTATAAAATATTGCTGTAATAAACANNTTTCTAATNAATTCACTGATTTTATTCATTCANATGCCTTTTGTTGGTTAATGATTGCTTTTGATGAAGTTACATTGACCATTTGCCAGTATTTGCAGAATTTATAAGAAAAAATTGTATATGGTCAAAGTAACCTCAACACGGGATACTTTGACCATATTACAATATAACTACAAATAAAATTGTTTTTAAAAATTAAAATGTGCTTAATTATCTCGGGTGTTCATTCAGCCCCTATGAAAAACTTAAGATTTGGTGTAATTTATTTAACAGTTCTATTGTATTTTACATTTTATGAGAAAAGTGGTCAAAGTATCCCTGGTTTACAGTACATTAGAACTGGCCAAAGTGTATTATGCTCGTAAAATGTGTAAAAATCTTTTGTCTGTGAGAATAATGGATCAGGCAGGTCTCAAACTGGTGTATCAAAATTCAGGAGTGACGTTGATGATGATGATGTGCTGTTTAACGTCCACTCAACGCATTAAGGTTATATCGGGACGGTCAACCACTCACTTCTGCTCATTAAGGTTATATCGGGACGGTCAACCACTCACTTCTGCTCAATGGCACGATTATGAAATGATAATGTACACTTTTTTATTCTAGTCTGGTCAAACTATGACAAAAATAGAGCT
>KZ895610.1:619-12371 GCA_003456935.1 Machilis hrabei | reverse complement strand
AGATTTATATTTGGGGTGCTGTAAATATATGGTAGGCCAATTTATTTTAGATTGCATACTGTATGCCAAGACACCCGTTTCTGTTCTACATAGCAAATGCTNANNAGGTCCAGGTTGTAAACAAAGACGATACCTACTTAAGGATGCCATATTGGAAGCGATAGTAGCGCTCCGGTGGTAGTTTCGATCGCCAATAGCAATATGGTATAGGTATTTACTAGTTCAAGAATAATTAAATGTCCTAAAAAATTAAAAGACTATATGAGTTTTGGATTATAATTTGCATTACAATAAAATTTTCAAATAAAATTTTCTGTAAACATCGTTTTGACCTATGTGCCGTTCTTTCTGAATCCACCTAAATTGTGTTTTGTGGATCGTGAATCAAGAAAGAAAGATGTCGTTGCCGGTGGCCGAGGGTTCCAAGGCGTGGGATTTTCACGGCGTTGGGGCACGGGTTTAATTACCGTCGAAGATTCTGACTTGTGTTTTGTCCCACTAATTTTTCGCACTAATTTACCCTACTCTATGCGTCTTAGCGGGAGCTGTTTTACGGGAATGTATTCATCGGTCTACAAATATGCTAGTCTAGTATCGAGCATTGGTAGTAGAGGTTGATCGCATTTTGCAGTGTTATCTAAAATAAATTGGTTTGAGCCAGGCGATAAGTTTTATTTTAATTTGGGCCCATGTAAAAAAAACCCTGAAAACTATTGTAGATAAAATTGAAAAAATATATGTTTGTGTATGTTCGTACGTGTACGCTCAAACAAATGTATAATGAATATTGGTATTAAAAAAAAATGACTATGTAGGCTAGTCTTGTGATATGGTCCAGTCATAAAGGTTTTTAAGCGCCTTAAAACCACGATAGAAAGAGAGAGAGTTAGAAAGAAACAACAGAACTGCAAAATGCAATGATTGTCCATTTGTCTCCTGTGCTGTGCATTTTTCCAGAACTGGAAATCTGGAATTTGTACAGTGTTTGGACGAGATTTTGGTTATTCACAGATTATATTTATTCAGAAGTGTAAACAGTAGCGCAGAACCTTCAATAATAAATTATATTTTGTTTTTTAAGGTAGAAGAAGACAGACGCATGTGGAAATAAACATTTGTAAAAGGCACTAGACCGGTAAGTTTATTGAGAACCTAGTTGAGGTAGAATTGTAAATTAGAGTAGCAATGCCTAATCTTCAACAAACTGGCCTAAGTTTGAATAAAGTTTATAATTCCCTTCTCTGAACCTGACAGTCTCATACAGGTTCTACGTCTAACCCACTAGACTATGGTGTGCTTCTGTTTTTTTTGTGGGCATTTAAGTATAATGTACAAGGTACACCTTATTTAGGGACCCTTATTTATAAGTTTCTTATAGAATTCAGTACATATGGTAGGCCCTACTTCACCTAAAAATGAATTGATGTTAAGCTTGGTTTCTGCTCCCTGCCAAATACCGGAGTCGCAAGTTGCCGGAGACGAAATAGAAACAACGTTGTTAGGTGGTGTAAGCCATAGCCTACTCATCCCGTACTTGCATGTTTCTGCATGCCGGTGCCGGAGAGCTATCATAATTTCTATTTTTACCATACCGTGCCGTTGCGTGCCGGAGACACGAATCCCTCTGTGCCTGAATCTAGAAACTATATCAGTCTACAGTGAGAAAAAAACACAGCCGAAATCAAAAATAACATACTAAGCATATCGAGGTCCATATTGTTTTCTCGTACGCAGGAGGTTAGAGTTTCATTGCTTGGGAGTTGTTATTGCACTTTTTCAGTTTGAAGTAATTACATCGTCTTGATGGCAGATGATACTCAGAAAGAACAACATAGGCCAGATGATAAAACAATTATTATAGGGGCCTAGTTCAGGGTATTCCAAATATCTATGATAGGCCTACCCTAAGTCTCTGCTAAACTTTAAGGATTCCAAAAAGAAAGAAANCTCTTGGAAGACAGTTGCCGAGATAACAGTAGCTTTGTCGTCAAAGTACATTTCGCTTGGTAGTAACTGAACAATGAGAGATATAAATGTAATATCAGGTCTATCAACTTTAACCATCACAAAGCTCAAACAATACAAACACAATAGTTCAGGGACGACAGCAGACGACCTAGCTGGTTTCGAATGTCGTTGGTCAGTTGTTTATGCCAGGACTGCTAGCCGAAGAGAAATGAGCAAAAACAAAGGTCTTGCGATCTCTGGTAGCTTGCATGTTGCACAATTGGACATACGGCAAGGAGCATAAACCAAGCTTAACAGTTGAGAGTGTCAATTGTGCAACATAAGTTCTCTCATATAGCCTATATGTAGGCTAGCTTAGGAGTGCTTTTCAGCTTTCAGAGTTAAGGCGGATTCCCAACCTCACCGACGTTTGCGGCCGGCCTACCGTTTAACTACCACCTGACTCAGTTTCCCAATCAGTGTGCGTATCCAATTTACATCATAGTTATAACTGGGCTCGAAATTTCACTCGCATACTCGCATTTGGCGAGTGGAATTTAAGTGTAGGCGAGCTGTTAATATACCATGAATTTTTGCTTTTTTGTTTTCCTCTATATGGTAATCTTTAAAAGTGCCTAAAATAACATCTTATGATCATTTTATGGGGTTCTATAAGCATTTTCAGTTATTCATCAAATAATTTGAAAGATTTTATTTAGCTCACGTTTTCCGGTAAAGAAGAGTGGAAAAACGACAGGAGACGGAAAAGAAGAGGAGAGAAAGCAGAAACGTGAAATTAAAGGAAACCTGTAAATTATGCCTTTAATAGCAAGGTCAAGATAGATCTGAGAGCGGAAAATCCTCTAGATGCGCTGTTACTAGTTTCTGCCAGACTCGCGCACAAGGAACGTATGTAAAGTTTTTAACAACTGTGATCTGTAGTTCATCAAATGGCAAACATGAAGCAGACTAAGTTGAACTTCTTTATTGAAACTGAAAGATTTAAAGCTTTTCAAATTTGTCAAGTTATTGCATTTCTTGACTGATTTTCTCAGAACTTTGAAACCACTGTGTGAGGGGTTGCAGACATGCCACTTGAAATCCAGAATAGAGTATTCTCTTCAAGTTTTGAAAGAACTAGGTGAAAACTGTGGAAGAAATGAAGAATAGTTTTTGGAAAAGGTTTCTCATACGGGAAAGTTTCTTGGGATACAGCTGCAGTCTGTAGAGGTAGGGGAGAGGCAGTTTCAGTCATTACGTTCAGCGGTTTTGGAAAACGTTAGTGTGTATTTAGTTGAAAGACTTGGGTCTGTGTCGTGAGATGTTGTTACGAGCCTTCACATATTCGACAGTATCTGTATAAACTGGCCTGATAAATCTAAAATCATGAATTTTGGACTAAGTGAATTAAGTGTTGTGGTAAAGCGGAGTGGGCAGATTACAAGCTGACTTATCTAGGAACACATTTTGCAGATGCCCTGCAAAAAGCCTGCCAAAACAAGGATAGATTTTATATGCTACTTTCACTGATCAAGTACTGTGGTGTTCTACCGGCGAGTACTGCTTCCTGCGAACGTGGTTTCAGTTATCAAAACAGAATAAAGACAGTCTATCGTTCAGCTTTGTCTACTGATTCCCTTGATGATTTGCGGATGGTAGCAGTGAATGGTCACTCGCTTAAAGATTTTAATCCGAGCATGGCAATTGACAAGTGGCATTTTTCATCTGAGAGACGGGGATGGGTTCTGCACAGATTGTTTTTTTTTTTTGTTTTTATTTACAAAATTGATGTCGAGTGGTGTTATGATGTGGCGAGTGGATGTTGATCTGAAATTTCGAGCCCTGGTTTTAAGATTCGCGTCATCAGACCAATCCAGCCGATTTTCTGGAGTTCAGAGTTTCTCAACATTTTCAGTCGCTGATGCGACCAGCTGGTCCCATACTGGTATATCATTTCAATGTCTGAAGTTAATAATATGACATTGAAATAAATTACTTTATATTAAACAGGAAGAGAGATTGTTCTGAAATGGAAAAAGAAGCTGAATGGTGCTGGCCTCACAAGTTGTTAAATGGACGAACTGCTTGCGTGTTTGCATTTTTCTGAAAAACCAACAAAAATGGAAGTCTCTGCGTATTCTGCAACCAATAAATAGAAAACAGAAAACAAACATGCAGCAAAATCTGTGGTAGAAGCAGTCGGTTGTGTGGCAATACATCTAGAAGCGACAACAATTGGGATGGCGCCATTAACAACAAAAAAGTCGGCCGGCTGGTTGCAAACAGCAATACGTAATACAAGATGGCGTCACACAGGGTGTTTGTATATTTCAGCTGGTCATTAATGTTAGTAATTGTTCGGTTAAATGATCTAATAGTGCAAAGTGAAAATCGGGAAAACATTCTTAAATTCACAGTGCTGGAAGTGAACCAACAAAAGGATTTCATTACTGGTAGGNCCTACTCAATAGAATTGCAAACAGTGTTTTGCTAGGACAGTAAATAAAGGGAAATTAAACATGTAACATGCAACAAAATGTAATTGGGGATATGATGACTTCCATGAGTTGCTATTTGGACGTATCAACAAAAATTTTGGGTGTAAAATACGCCCGTACTTCCATAAGTGGAAGCCCTGAAAGGAACACTATTGTATTTTTTTCCAGTGCTGTACCGGTTAAAGTTATGTTTGTGTTGCTGGTACTCTTAAAATAAAGCAAATATTGAGTAAAAGTATACAATTATTATGATAAGAGCTTTGTACAGCACTGTCTGCCACACTGGAAAAAAATACTTGGTGTCAAATGGTAAGTGCTCTAAATATTTAACTTAAAGAAAAAATATCACCGCAGTTGCAGTCTTTTTCCTCATATAAAAATTTGGTACTATAGTTAATTTACAGTACCTAACCACATTTGTGTGTCCATCTATGAAAGTCTCCCTGGAATGCTTTTCAGCTTTCAAAACACTAGAATTACAGGAAGAGTACTTTAATCGTAAAATTGTGTTTGATGAGTTTTTTTTTATTACAGGAAACAGCCTCATTTAATGAAGCGTACACACGGTGCTGAGAAAAGTAAGATTAATTACATTTAGGTAATTAATAGGTTTAATGCATGCTCAATGATCTCGCATATTTTAAAGAAATAATAAGGCTTTTTTAGAATGTACCAATGCCTCAGAGCTGGTTAAAATGCATTATTTTAATGTAAATATATATCGTAAAATTATGGACCTCTGAGAATGCAAATACAGTGACTATGCAAAACTCATGGGATAGCAGGTCACTGATTTGCGGGCGGACACCACGTGTCTTCCATGCCACCTGCAGGGCTCCGTGACGGCTGCAGTTGTGTGTGAGACGTTGTTTAAGTGGCTGTGTGAGTGATTCATGTGAAATGCAACGTTGTCGTGAGTTGACGGCATTCGAACGTGGCGTGGTGGGTGCCCGACGCATGGGACATTCGATTTCGGAGGTGGTGCAGGAATTCGCACGTTCAATCGTGTCCAGGGTGTACCGAGAATGGGTGGATGAAGGTGTCACAGTCCACAACAGACACCAACCCTCAATGACCGAGACCGGTGAAATTAGTAAAGCTGAATTTTATTAGACACTCTACTTTAAATAATCAGTTTTCTACAGCTAAATCACAAAAAGGAAGAAATATCTGCCTCTGTACAAATAAATGTTGCATAAGGAGAGCATGATACAAAGCCTCCATCTTGAAGCAAAAGTGAGCTCACTCCCACTTCAAGATGGGTGTGGGAGTGAATGGGTTGTTTACGATTGGCCCTAATATTAACATGTGATATTTTCTTTGCTTTTGCTATAAGGTATATTATGTTAAACTCATTCAGTTATCGATTACAATAGCTCATAGGCATATGCTTGAAATTTTAATAAATTTGCATAAGCTAAGTAGCCTACTTTGCTAATAAGGCAGAATTTTTCCTGAGTGTTAAGGATCCACAAGCAGCAAGGACTACATGTCCTTGAGATGGCTTCAAATATAGCAGAACCACACACTACACTTTCAACATAAAGAGTCGAGTTTATGCCAAGGAGGTATAATAAGTTCTTGATAATATTTTTGTGAAAGTGAAACCAGTCAGCCTTTGAAAACTATGGCAGCACTGCAGTTAAATATGATAATATTATTGTGTAATTTGTTTCATTGTTTTGAAGGGAGTTTTTTTGAGTAATTTACAACAATACCATTTGTGTTATAGATGCTTTGGCTTTGTCAGTTGGTATGTAAGTATACTATTAGTATTAAAAGGCCTTTATATTAAGAGTCGGCTTCAGTCAGAGCACGGGAAATGAGTATTTCAGGTGCATTTTGGGTCACTATTACCAAACAAAGGCCGAAATGGAAAAAGTAGAACTATAGCTCACTTCAAAATTCATCCCTTTACACGTTGGTGAATGATTTGTTAAAAACTATAGTGTATTAAGCGCGCAATCTGAGTTCTAAAGAAAAGATCGTCTGATTTGAATTAGAACTCAGATTACGCGCTTAATACACTATAGTTTTTAACAAATCATGCACCAACGTGTAAAGGGAAGAATTTTGAAGTGAGCTATAGTTTTACTTTNTCCATTTCGGTCTTTGTTTGGTAACAGTGACCCAAAATGTAACTGAATTAGTCGTTTCCCGCGCTCTGACTGAAGCCGACTCTTAATCAGACTATGTATGAG
Source organism: Machilis hrabei (assembly GCA_003456935.1). NCBI lineage: Eukaryota > Metazoa > Arthropoda > Insecta > Archaeognatha > Machilidae > Machilis > Machilis hrabei. The sequence continues at coordinate 5,725 of KZ895610.1, read as the reverse complement.
ATTTCATGCCACTAAACCTGGTTCCTTTTAACCGAGTTGCAAACTATAGAAATGGTTGTAGGCTAGAAGGTTTTGTGTCTCAAACTTTATCAAACTTGCTACTAAAGGGATATCCACCCTATATGCTTACATAAGTGTGCTCTTATTTTATATTATTTTAATTTACCAGCAATGGCTCGTCAGAGGAAGCCACCAGTCTCGTTTGCGCCAGGAGTTGCCAAAGGTGATGGCCATCAGTCGTATTCAAGAGAATCTGGTTCTAAAAATGGATCTGGTCTATTGGTAACGGGTGCAGCTGTGACTTTTGTATTTGTTGCAGTATATCTTTCTTACCGAGGATACCTGGAAACTCGAGTAAATACTCCATTTGATACCTATAAGGTGAGTTTTTATTTTTATTTTAAATGTTTTTTTTAAAGTTGATGCAATAAGAAAGAGGATTTCAGTGTCTGTGCCCACCTTCTAAAGTGATGATACAGTATATTAGAACTTTATTTACTTGCAGTACGGTACTGTTATTAATTGTACTCTCACTCTCATGTTTAAGTTATATAATTATTAAAATTAATGACGGTGTANTACCAAGTTTTCTGGGAAAGTTTTTTATTGCTGACAATATATATCCTATATATATATATCGTGAGAAAAGGGGATAATGAAATAGTGCAATCCATTGAAGCAGAAGAGGATATCTTAAAGTTGTAGAAGCTTTACCTAATGTCTTGCTAATTAATGCAAGAAGGTTGAAATCTAACTTAGAAAAATTAGAAAATTTACTTCTAAATTGATCCATGCACATTGATATTATCCTTGTAACTGAAACATGGTTGAATCAAAAGGAAGATCAAATACCTGTTTTGTCAGGGTATTTTCTCAATAGAGTAAGAAATATGGGTGGTGGTGTTGCAATATTTGTAAATGAAAGTATAAAACAAAAAGATTGTCACGTAAAAGCAGAATATTTAAATGAAGTTATTGAATCTATAAATATTAAAAATGGTAATATCAAATATATTGTAATATAGAGACCCCCCGAATCATATGTGTTAGCATTTTTAGAAGAACTAGAAATAATTATTTTAGAAGTAAGAAAAATGATCATATTACTTATGGCGGAGACTTTAACAAAGATATTACTAAGGTTAATTTAAATAGCGTTAGACTTAAAACAATGTTAAACAGTTATGGTTACAATATTTATTATCAGGAATATACTAGAATTACTCCTCTTTCAAAGTCATGCTTGGATTATTTTTTCTCTAATTGCAATTATGAAGATGTACAACTAATTTACAACGAAATATCTGATCATATACCCATTGTACTGTGTAATAAGGATATACACCACATATGCAAACGGGAAACGAAGTTACAAAGAGTAAATATCACAATAAAGAGAATTAATGAGCTCAAGAAATTTTTAGCAAATGAAACTTGGGATGAAGTTTACCAGCAGAATAATCCTTCAGATGGTTATGATAGATTTATCAGAATACTATTATCTAAATATGAAAGTGTCTTTATATATAAAATTGTGAATAAAGAAATAGGTGAGTACAAAAAAGCTNAAATGGTATACTTTCTTGTTTTTGCTAAACACTATTTCAGTCGTAAATATTTTTCAATAAATAATTTGTGGCATTCGGTCAAATTCTGTTAGAGGCTTATATGTCTTGGCATTAGAAAAACATCTTTTTAAATTTAGTTATAGGCTACAGAAGATATAAATTTTGTACAAAGTCTTCTGATGGTGAACTTTTTTTTTACTAAATCAGTTGCTCTCATCTTTGAGAATTGACACTGCAAGACTTTTCACAAATTTTGTAGGTCCCTAATGACTTTTTGTTTTTAATGCATTTGAATACTAATAAACTCGGCAATGTTGGCACGCAAAATATTATAATGAAATATTTATCCTGTTTGCTACTTCTAGATAAATATTAGTGATATCATAAAAAAGGGCAATGTTTTTCCTTGCTTGTGAAGAGTTCGGAACACTTTTTCTGTTGCTTCTTATTTATTTATTTCTCTAAACATTCCTCAGAGGAACAATACAATTTTTTACAAACGTTTGGCAGAGGTAGTTTTGTTGCTCGGCCCACTAACCAGGGTTTCTACTTTTCTCTTCTTAGCAGTTTCCAGGATAATAAGTGTTGTTTACACATCATAATCTCTGTTCACGGGGTTGTTTTGCAAATTTTATTCTTATTCCTTGATTCTTATAGGCCTTGCGTTTAAACTATTTTGAATTTGTCGTAGTTATGAATGCTGGGTGGGTAGGCTTTCACTCCTGAACACAAGCTAAGCTTTAAAGGCAAACATTTATGGAAAAGTAAAGGCATATAAGTGCATTTAAAGCTCAGGCTTTAAACATGTTCAATTTTTTAAATGGATAATTTTTTTAACTTTTAATTCCAACATTTAATTATTTGTTACAGACGTGCATGTTAATGCCACTACATCGGAGTCTTCAACCGACGGAAATACTAGCAACACAGTCGGCACACTGCCCATGAAGCGTCGAGCAGAAGTAGCCGCTCCTTTTGTTTCAAAAACAAAGAAAATAGACTCAGAAACACACCGGAAAAGAAAATCTAGTATCGAGAACTTTGTGATTAAAACAATGCCTACCCATAGTGCCGAAATAAATACACAAATAGCTCGTTACATATACGCAACCAATTCCCCATTCACCAGTGTAGAACATCCAGAATTTATTAAACTGATTAACGTGCTGCGACCAGGATATAAACCACCTTCCATGCATGATGTGAGTAATCACTTACTTGATGTTGTTCACAGTTCAGTGCTGGAAGACACTAGAGACAGTTTACAAGGTAAGACAGTATGCATGTCGCTTGATGGATGGAGCAATGTTCATAATGAACCAATAGTGTGTGTGAGTGTAGTCAGTGATTCCAAGGTTTACTTAATAGATACAATCAACACATCTGGACATAGTCACACATCTGAATATTTGACTGAAGTGGCATTAATGAGCATCAGAAAGTGTCAAAATGAATTCAAATGTCGTGTGAGAAGTTTTGTTACAGACAATGCTTCAAATGTTACAAAAATGAGAGGCGAGTTGTCCAAAATGGAGGATTGTGATGTTGACGTAATAACATACGGCTGTTCGGCACATATTTTGAACTTACTTGCCNACGATTTAGAAATCGCATGTGTGAAGGAACATATAGTTAGTGTTATAAAATATTTCAGAAATGTTCATTTTGCAGTAGCTAAACATAAGCAAGCCGGGGGAACGTCACTCGTTCTGCCACAAGATGTTCGATGGAATACGATGGTCGATTGTCTCTCATCGTACGTTAGAAATTGGCCAATTCTTGTTAGAGTTTGCGAGGAAAACAGAAAAGAAATCGATAGTACAATTTCACAGAAAGTAAACAACATCAACATTAAAAGAAATGCTGATGATTTACTTGCTAGACTGAATCATGTTTCGGTCTCCTTGGATATAGTCCAAAGAAACAGTACACTAATCAGTGATGTGGTACAAGTTTGGTCTAATCTGTTACAAGAACTCGAAAATCTTGTCCAAGAAAAAAAGTTCTCAGTAAATGTCATGAAAGGGCAAAAAATTCTCTCACTTAGTTTTAACTTTTAAGTGAAATGTGTTGCGAAAAAATTAATAATACCAAAAACATTGTTTCATTTAAGCTTTTAGCAGCCCGTTGCCATCGTTTGTTGTTTAGAAGCTTTTTTTTTATTTATTTAGTTTGACCATGTCTATTTCGGTTAACTACTGGCTAACAACAAATAAAGTATTGTATTAGTTTTAAAGTAATGCTGCAGATTTTCAACTTCTGATAAAGTTTTTTGAACATGATCTTTACAGATTCTTTGTACAGAAAGCTACAAGCTTAGATCACTCTGCAGAATGTCACTTTCCCACTCTTGCTTAACTAGTATAAAATGTAAATAGTAAAAGAGAAGTTTAAAATTATTGATATATANAGTACTCGCAATCTGGCAACCCTGTAAACCGCCCCAGGCCTCACAATCTGGCAACGGTGTGTAAAAAGCGTGCTATATCACGTAGATGCCTTCTATTGTCATGCTAACTACCCTTCTGTTTTGCCTACCATTGTCAACTTTAAAGCTAATGTGCAGCCCTTTCCTTTGTTTATGTTCGATGAAAAAGTTGTTTGTAAAGTAACACCACTGGCTTGGTGGCTGTCAATTGCAGACAGGCTTGAAAAAGATGTAGTCGATATGGTTATGCAACTTCTAACAGCGTCTGCTTCTTCATCTGGAGTGGAGATAATATTTTCGACTTTTGGATTCGTCCATTCTAAAGTAAGAAATAGGTTGGGCACAGATAAGGCAGCAAAGCTAGTTCAAATATATAAGACTTTAAATTCACACAAACAGTCAAAGTAAGTTCTGTGTTTCATTTATTAGGCTTGTAAATGTAATGTGACTGAGAGTTTAGAACCGACTCATACTTAGTTTTAACTTNCAAGAAAAATTTGAACATAGTGTGATTTCGAATCTAAATACCGCAAGTAAATGTAATACAACTTTTTTTAGCTATCCAATCACTGAAAATGAAGTGAGACTTGAAATTGAGAAATTAAAAAATAACAAGGCCCCAGGATTAGATGGTCTAAGTCCGATAATTATTAAAGAAATAGTACATTTTATAGCAAGCCCACTTACATTTAACTTAAACAAGTCACTCGAGACTGGTGTATACCCTACAGAGCTAAAAGNCACACAAACAGTCAAAGTAAGTTCTGTGTTTCATTTATTAGGCTTGTAAATGTAATGTGGCAGAGCCTAGAACTGACTCCTACTTAGTTTTAACTTTTAAGTGAAACGTGTTGCGAAAAAATAAATAATAATACCAAAAACATTGTTTCATTTAAGCTTTTAGCAGCCCGTTGCCATCGTTTGTTGTTTAGAAGTTTTTTTTAATTGTTTTATTTAGTGTGACGATGTCTATTTCGGTTATGTACTGGCTAACGACATATAAAGTACGTATTGCATTAGTTATAAAGTAATACTGCAGATTTTCAACTTCTGATAAAGTTTTTTGAACATGATCTTTACAGCTGCTTTCTTTAAATAAAGGTACAGAAA
>KZ895608.1:2537-12873 GCA_003456935.1 Machilis hrabei | reverse complement strand
TTATGTAAACACGCATACGGGCAACATCGAGAGCATTCAGCATTTGCCACTGTACCTTACGTTTGGAAGCAAGATTGTTCACAGCTGTTGTGAGGAAGTAAAGTATTAACTTCACTTGAAATTAACATTCATTGTTAAACGTGCAAAACATTAATTATCCAGAGCCATCTTCAAGCATCGATTCTTTGAAAGAAGATTGCGTGGAGGTTGCTTTTAAACGAAAGTCCTTTCAAATGCACGATTTACTGTATTTGTGAAAAATAAAATTTTTCTAATCATTTGCGTACGATATTCTGATAATATATATATTAAAACAGGAAAATAAGTATTAAAAAAACTAAAGAATCAGTGGGGATTGAACCCAGGCCCACCGGATGACAGCCAAGTGTTTTGTCACGGAGCCATCAAGAGCAGTTGGTTAAACCGATAACTAATGAGTATATGTTCGTATATGTGCGACTCAGAATAATTACTTATTATTTTTTAATTAAAACGGGAGCCCATTCAATAAAACGCCGGGACACGTATATGTTCTTTTGGGCCCTAGAACCCCTAAAAAAATGTACAGCAAAATCGGTGAGTCATGAACTGTAGTCTCTCCTTGTTAGTGTCCTAATTTATGCAAGTAAGATGATGAAGGGTCATTTGTGCCGTGCAAGTAAGAGAGACTAGTGTTCTGTATATGCCCTGTTTGTCAGTAAAGTATTTTGTGGTTTGATAGTGTTCTGTTATTACTTTTCGTGTTTATGTGTCCAACAAAAATGCAACTATTGACGTCACATGTTAGGTTATATCCAGCAGACTCTTTAGGCTCACTCTGAATTCATTCAAAGAAGCTTAAACATTAAGCATGCAGAGAGAAATACTTCCCAGATGACTAAAATATTCTAGATCACAAGGAGGTTCACAGTTGAAACCCATAGGGGAGGTACTGATTTCAATGAGGTTTGGAAATGTTGTAGAGGACCTCTTCCATATATCCTTTTACTTTATAACATGTAGTGAAAGGACATGAATCTTTACCATACATGCAGGTTTTGTTTATTTTTTTATGCAAATCACCTTATTGTCATCGGTGTACCTCATGCAATTTGTAATCTATGTGAGTTGGAGGATGAGTGATATTTTTTTTTATTTAGTGTATTATTCATTAGTTGATTGTAACTTGCATCTTACCGTACATAATTTTCATGAAAGAGTGAATCAGAAAAATCCCAGTAGGCTAGTTTGAAACATACTGAAGTNATCTCAATTGCCATTAAGACTTCACATTGGCATTATAAATAGAGGATATTTACAATATGTTGCACACGGAGAGTTCGATCACTTATATTGGGGAGAGATAGATGTACACTATATAATCAAAAGAATCGAGACACCTGTACATTTTGCTTCTCCTGCACATAAGTCAGGATTTCTAATGGGATGGAACCACCTTTTGCTACGATAACAGCTGCCACTCTATCAGGAAGGCAATCCACCATTTTTTGGAATGTTGCAGCTGGAATTACATGCCATTCTTGCAAAAGAGCAGTGATCAGTTCTGTCACCAGTGTTCAATAGGATTAAGGTCCTGGATCTGAGCTGGCCAGTCCAATTTCTCAACATCCATGTCAGCAAACCAGTTGTGTATGGCCTGTGTTGTGTGGATGGGAGCCCAATCGTGTTGAAAAAAGAATGGACCCTCACCAAATTGTTGCAACAATGTGGGCAGCGTGGAATTGTCCAAAATGTTGAGATAGGCCTTTGTGTTCATAGTTCCCTTTGCAGGAACCAAGGGGCCTAGCACAAACCATGAGAAACAGCTCCAAATCATTATGTCTCCACCACCAAACTTCACACTTGGTACAATACAGTCAGGTATGTAGCGTTGACCCGGCATCCTTCAAACCGGGCTGCCAGATAGTGTAGCGAGATTTGTCGCTCCATAACACACGTCGACATTGCTCAAGACTCCACTGTTGTCGAGCTTTACACCACTGAAAGTTACTCTTGGCATTGGTTGCGCTAACGTTCGGTTTATATGCGGCTGTGAAAACCCAAGGTTCGGAGATCCTGACGAATAGTCATTGTGCCGACACCTTGGAATTCTTTACAAATGTTTTCTGCCGACTCCATACGGTTTTCCTTCACACCCCTCTTTAGCACTCTATGGCTCCTATCTCTCAGAAGACACGGTCGACCAGATCTTGGTTGAGCAGCCGTAGCCCCTACATGTGTCCACTTCACAATGAAATCAATTACGGTGGAATGGAGCACATGCAAGATTGCAGAAATTACACGATCATATTTTCCACAACAGAAACAACCAATCACTTCAAGTTCAAAGTGTGTTCCTCCCATTTTACATTTTCAGCTTTGCAATGAGGTCTGCGGACTCGCCTGCATCCTTCTATACTTGTGTGAGCTCGCACTGTGACATCAATGGCAGAATCTATTACTTCGTAGGAGTGTCCGGATACTTTTGATCATATAGTGTTTGTTAGACTATGCTACAATACCATCCAGTTGTGAAAGGATATTTGTGAGTGTAAGAAAGGTACGTAGTTTAGTTGTCCGTCTCTTCTGCAGAAAGGGATACTGTAAAAACAGACCAAGTATACATGTGGTGGAAGGTACTGCACAAGGACAGCTATTATTAAGATAAATTAAAGCAAAAGGCAGCATCATTCCATAAGCGTTGTTGGTGACATTGTGTGATTAGTGGCATTTGTAAAGCTACATGAAAAATGGCTGCTTTCGGTACAAAAATGAATGAAAATAATTTTATGGTTATCATCAACAAATGTTTGCAGCTCACAATAATTTGCCTGCTGGAGCAACGAAAATGACTGATGAGAAAATTCAGTGTGCTGTATATAGCCTATAGTACTTTTGTATTTCTCACACTTATTTTACTACGTAGTGAGTAAGATACGATCAACAAAGAATAATGCGTTAAACTTAAAGTCCATATCCACCCATTGTGGATTCAAATTCATACATCAAAAATGTCAGCAGAAAACTAAAAAGGCTGTGTAGTTACTGTTGAGGTAAGGCAGCCAAGAATTTTGTGGGATATAGCTGACTTTAAGAGTTAGCCTACTTGAATAAAAGAACAAAAACAAAAAATGGCTCTATAACTAAAATGCATGACATACACAATGTGTTATACGGCTAAACGCCGACCTACGGTTAGCACAGCGGGCTCTGGCCCGAGAGGTTGTGCATAAGGCATGAATGTTTGTGATATTCATTCATCTTCATTAATCACAATACACATCATCCTTAAATGACCCATCAGGTGTCGATAGGATGTTAAATAATACATATCATCATCATAGGGCTAAATTATGTGCAGAAAATGTCCTCTACAACATATATTATGCCCATAAAAATCTGTGTTTCCCACTGGGAACTTCCATTATCAGAATTGTTGAATACTTTATCTTTTATATGTATACTATTGTCAGTACCATATAATTTTCAAGAATTTTTGTGTNCATTAGAGAAATGGCAAGTAAAGAACTTCTATACCAGTATACCAGAATGAAACTCTCAAATTACTGTGACTGTCATCGATGGCCTGTTACAAATTTTGCTTAGCAGATACAGATTTTACAAGTCTTACTCCAATTTCTGAATTGAGCGTGCCTGTTTTTCTTATCTGATTCATCTTCTTGAAATCAACAAATACTGGTTACATTTTTAACAACTATTTTACTAGTGCTTGTCTCCTGATCAGGAAGTTCTTGGTTCAAACCCAGTGTTGACTCCTAACTCTTAGTATAATGGGTTAATCTACGAGTCACCTATAAAACACTCCACACTAACATGATTGTAGGTGTCTTCTTGAAAGAACGTCAAAAGTGAGGTGTCGAAAGTGTGATGTAAAAGAACCCACCCTTGGCTTTGTGTCGGGTGAGTAGCAAAATACGGTCATCCTAAAGAATTGTTGTAACCATCGCAGTCAGAATCAGGGAACCATATACTCAAATTATCAAATCTAGTTTGCTTTGATCAAATGAAGTTGGTTTTGTCTTGTGTTGTCCAAAGAAACACAGAAATTGAATAGACATGTAAAAGAGTGTGTATTGTTCTAAAAGAGGAAAACAACTTTTAAAATTTACATCACTATACAGTATTAGCATATTAGTTGTAGTTAGAATAAGTGTAATTGTACTGAATTGTAGGTTTAGTATTCATGTTATAGTCATCTTCTTCTCATGTTGGTTATTGTCATTTGGCATTAAGTTTACTATCTGCCATTTTAATATTCTGGATTGTTTATTTTACAGCACCAAATCCATCAACAGCCCAAACAGTGCTTGCCTCAAAATGTCTCGATACTGAACAAAACTCCAGTCGGTGGCTCTACACAAGAGGAAAGGGAAAATGCAATACAATATATGACATACGAGACCTTGTCAATCACAAAGAGAGAGTTACTGCCAATCAAGTTGTATTTGCATTTCAGGTAAATTTACTTGTTATGTACTACTGTACTTGGTATGTAAGTAAATATGTGGAAATTTTAATGTAAAGGTTTGCTCACATTTGGAGCATTCAGTAAGTATTTCTTTTGAAACAAGACGATAGGATTCAATGTCATTAACTAGGCATGTTAAGCTTATAATGTTTTTTTACTGGTGTAACAAAGCAACATAGTATTGTAATAAAACTAGTACTGGCCATTGTCTTAGATGACATTTACTCATTATTATTTCATATTGTTTTAAAGAATTAAATAAATTCAATAGGATTTGGCTAATTCAACAGGGTTAATTCGAAAAATTTAATAATTTGAACCCACCCATATTCCCCATGAAATTCCTATTTAAGTCAGTGGTAATAAATAACATTGTATGTGAATTTTACAAAGAAATGTTTAGAATTTGGATTTGTACTTATTAAATCACCCCATATGCCAAGAATATCAAAGTTATTGATGCACAGTAAAAGAGGAAGTGGGGAATTCTACACTGGTGTCAAAAGTGTATCCTAGATTAGAGGATGTGTTGGCTCAGCTTTCCATGCTTCTGTGTGACAATGTATGTGGTCTGTCTGGTAAATTCCTGAACTTATGAATTAGCGTGCAAACAAGTGCAACTAGCAGGATGTGTCTCATACTGCAACCTAGTGGCAACATCGGGAAGTAGCCTAGTGAAAACNGTAACACAATATTTTGCTTAGTCATCGTACTACATGTGTTTGTGTTAACAAGTGTTAGGTGCGTGTAGCAATTTTTGTTGGATTTAAAATGAGCAATTTTCACAAGCAATAAATTAGTGTAAAGTTTTGTGTCAGATTAGGAAAATTCTTTACGAAGACATTTGAAATGTTAAAAACCACATTTGGGAATGAGGCTTTAAGCCGAACTCAAACGTATGAGTGGTGGAAACGTTTCAAAAATGACTGAAATTCAGTTGATGATGATCCTCATTCAGGACGACGTCCAAAATTGAAGAAATTGTTGCAAACGTTATTGAAGTCTTTTATTCTAACCATCATTTAACTGTTCGTGAGGTAGTTGAAAAAGTAAACATTTCAAAAACTACAATTTAGGTACGAGTTGCATTGCAGCCAAATCTGTGCCTTGCCTTTTGACTGACAAACAAAATTAAATTCGAGTTGATGTGAGTCAGTACAAAAGATGAAACGTGGGTTTTTGGCTATGACATCGATCGTCACTATGGGTGTCATGGGTGATCACAATCCAAATAAGTGAGACAACATTAAACATCAAACACTAAATTGATACTGACAGTTTTTTTCAATTCTGAGGGCTTTGTTCACGATCGTGTTCCAAAAGGTAAAACAGTGAACGAGGAATATTATCTAGAAGAATGCAAGATCTTAGTGAGGCTGTCAGAATAAAAAAGGCTCAATGTTTGTAGGAAATACTGATGGATGCTCCATGCTGACAATGCACCTGTTTTGGGCAAAACAAGAGACAATGGTCGTTCCACAACCTGCTTACTCACCTGATCTAGCACCAGAAGACTTTCTTTTTTATTCTCAAAATTGAAAATGAAGATGGAAGGCCAACATTTTGAGTTGATTGACTCTATAAAGGGAAAATTGCTAGCTGAACTGCACAGTATCCTGAAAGAAGGGTTCCAGAAATGCTGGCAGCTTTGTATACAAAGTGGAGGGGATTACTTTGAAGGCGACAAGGCCAAATAAATAACTTATAAGGTAGGCAGAAGAATTTGTATAGAAAATGTTTGGGAATTTACTGGCCAAACCACGTACATCACGTGATGCATTTGGATTTTTCCATGTTTGTTTATTTTGTGTTTGAATTGTTTATTGTTTTTCTTATCTTTTTTTATAATTGTGTATGTGTTTTTTTACTGTTTTATATAAGAAACAAGAACAAAATACAGTTATTTGGCTTAACCCTTTCTGACCCAAATTATTGTTTAGGTAGAAACAAAATTAAAAGTCATAGAAAACAATTTTTGTGGATGTGAAAAAACAATTTTTATATTTATCTACATTTATTATGTATTGTTTTTACATTTATAAGTCAGTAACATGAAGAACATGATTGAAACTTTCCGACACCAAGAAGCAGTTCATATATTCTCCAACAGATGGCCAGAAAGCAGTCCAAGAAGCTGCGAAAAAGGTTGATTTAAAGAGTCTACTCACCAAGAAATGCCTAGCCATGATTCCATACGGCATCCGTGGGTTTGCAGACACACACGAATTAATTATTACAATGATGCCATATGGCATCGCTGGGTCAGAAAGGGTTATTAAATACGTATGCCATATCCGATTTTGAAGTTATTGATTATGTGTATACCAGCTGTCTACATACTTACAGAATTGCTTTATTTGTATTTTGGATATTTCAATTTTTTTTAGATATCCTTTGGACTTCAAATTGGAAAAGGTCTACCGTGTATTTATATGTTGTGTAAACTAGACATTTATTTACTTAAGGCAACATAAATATTACACCTGTAATTTGATGTTTACTTTATACTAATTTTTGCCATACTTTTGTGCCCTTCAAAGTTTGCATTTGTAGNTTATCAACTACCTGTGTTGCATCTTGCAACATGCAGGAACAGCACTTTATTTTTGCACACATTTTTTCAGAGTGATAAATTAGTTTGATGATCCACTGTTCAAATGTTCTGAATTTCTACACCTCAGTAGAAGCAACAGAGAAACTTAAAAATAAACCCTTTTTTTTTGCAATGGATGTCAGCATGTCCTCTTACAGAGCACTCTTAAAAGTGCCCAGCTCTCATAACATTGTTCTGTTCTGGACACTTCATCCTCACCATGATTGAATATTTTCCCATTGTGTTTTTCATAGTGTTAAGCACAAATTATTTTTTTTTATGCCGAAGGATTTGTTACCACAAACTTTTTAACTCTATGTACCATATGTTGTGTGGACCAGCAGAAATATAGTTTATAAAACTCTCTCCTTGTTTGTGTTTTGCATACAGGAGAAATTGTGTGTGTCTTGGGTTCTAGTTGTAAAAATGTTAATTTAGTAAGGAAACTTTGAGTTTTTGTCTTTATCTTCGTATCACTCAATGCTCCAAATACAAAGATAAACAGAATTCTTGATGTAAATCAGGTTTTTTTGTACGTAAAACAAAGGCACAATCAAGTGGGAATATTAATTTCATTTGTCTGTTGATATTTTGGTTCCAGATTCCACTTCCAAGAGAAAATGTGGAGTTAGATTATTCCAGATGGCAACAGAATCTCATAGGAGTGTTGCAAGTTGATATTATGTATGGTGAAAATGCAATCATAGGTAAGGAAGTTAATTTGAATCCTTTAAACTCTTGCAAATATTATACTGACTTATGTGAATAGGTTTGTAGGTGTCATTAAAGTAAGTAAATTGAACAAATGTTAAAAGTTCAACGTGTTGCATGTGTAAACTTTTAGAATATTTTAGTTTTTTTGTATGAAGTCTGTGGTGACCTTCACAATAGTTGGTACTCTGTTAAAAGTAAAAACAGTTAATTTCTTTATTCAAGAATTTATCCATAGAATTTGCTCATTTTTATAGAAGGCTTTTTGAATTATGTGGTTAACACCTGCATGGAATTGATTTAGTATAATTAAACTTTACATTCTAAAATCTTACTTAAGTGTCTGTATCTTTTACTGTAGGTAAAATATTCAAATGTGCATGGGCTCAGTGAAGGAGCTGTAATGTTTCCAGACAAACTAATCTGTTTTAAGGTTTTTATAGTTTGCAGCTAGTTGCAAAGTGCTCAGATTAAGAGCAATGGCTATTGTATGTTTTAAAATGGCCTAGACATATGAACATACCTTTTTCCTGCTAATGTGGTGTAACAAGTCATGAAACCAAAGAAATAATGATATTAAAAAAAACTCAGTGCTATGTGACAACATCATGATCACCTTCAGCATTATTTTTGCATGTTTTGTTTACTGGCAAGAGCTGTGACATGTAGTGGTGAAGTGATGATTTGTTGTATTTATTCTAGAGTTTTCCAGTAAATATTTATACAGGGGGATTTGGAACAGGATGTCAATATCTCTATTATGTGTTTATGGGATAATTTTTGTTGAAAAATTCCTATGAATATATGTCCAATTCCCAATAGTTGCCTAGCTACAGGTAATTCAAGGTCTTTCAGGTCATATATGTTAGGTAAGATTTCTCATAGTTTATTACTATTACATTAAACCATTATCAGCAATTGTAGTTATTCACAAATATTCAAAACGATCTCCTTGATTATCGAGGCAAAGTTGTGCTCTGCNTGTAACTGAAGTAACAGCCCTCATCACAGAGTCACAGTCATTTCGTATCTCAGCACAAGAAGCCATTACTTGATCCAGCAGTTCAACCTTACTGTTTGACTTCACGGCATACACAACAGACTTCATGTGACCCCAAACAAAATAGTTCAAAGGTGAAAGGTCAGGTGATCTCGCCAGCCTAACAACTGGACCATTTCTGCCAATCCAACGGTCTGGAAAGTGTTGATTCAGATAAGCAGTGACGTATCTACCAAAATGAGGAGGTGCGCCATGCTGCTTTAACCACATGTTCATTCTGATCTGCAGATAGGTACATTTGTGAATAGCTACAATTGCTGCTAATGGTTTATTTAGTAATAAACTCTGTATTTAAAAAAAAATAACTTGTAATGTCGTCTTATTATGAGAAATCCTACTCNACATGCTTGACCTGAAAGACCTTGTATTACCTGTAGCTAGGCAACCATTGGGAATCGGGCATATGTTCATAGCAATTTTTCAACTCAAAATGATCCCATAAACACGTAGTAGAGATATTGACATCCTGTTGCGAATCACCCTGTATAATCATCGGTAGTAGTCGTTTATATTAAACTGAATGTTTCTTAAAGTGGAGCACTTTCCAACAATCTTCAACCTATAAAGATGCTTTACAGACTAGTTTGTCTGGAAACTTTATAGCTCCTATGAACAGGGACACAAGGATTTTGGGGGTGTCAGAAACTGAATGACACACTGGTAAATTATAGCCATTTCATTATAGTCAAAATCATATGTGAAGCTGACCTGCTTGGTCTAGTGGTTAGCACAGCACACTCTGGCCTGAGAGGTTGTGGGTTCGAATCCTGTGTAAGGCATGGATATTTGTGATTTCCATTCATCTTCATTAATCACAATAAATATTGTTCATTGTCCTTAAATGACCCATCAGGTGTCGATAGAAAGTTAAACACTACATATCATCNTCATCATACATGAATTATTGAGAGATCATTAATAATATTTAAATTGGCAGTGTTCACATAATTAGATTCATGAGTTTTGTCAGGTTTGCAGGGTCTTCATTCACAGATCTGTTGTTAGATCCGAAACATAGTTTCAGATCTGATCAGTTATCTTGTGTATTCAAATATTGGAAACTTCGCATCTGAAGTTTGAAACACAATTTAACTTTATTGTCACTGTTAGTATGGTCTCCATTGCCACTGGCAGGTCTGTAATTTGTAGGTTTTTCCTGCATGCNTACCAAACCCCATTAAATGCTGTTAGAAAGGTGTTAAAATTGATTATAATTGAGAGAAATTTTATTTTGTGTAAGACATACCAAGCGATTTTAAATCACTTAAAATTTGTCTACTATATTCGCACATTGCTGTTTCATAGGAAACATTTTATTCAAGGTGGTAGACTGATAGGTCACTAGAAGGACATTTGTTATTCTGTCTCTGGTTTTTCATTGTGAAAAAAAAATTGAATAAAGTACCTCATTAAGTTCAAGTTAGGTCTACTGCATTATGACACAGTTGAGAAATACGTTGTGGTCATCCATTCAACCATATTTTTCATTTTTATTTTATTTATT
>QVQU01310925.1:0-10434 GCA_003456935.1 Machilis hrabei | reverse complement strand
TGTTTACAAATATTGGATAACACATTCCATTGTTATTCATTTAAATCTCATTGTAACGGGTTCGAATCCAGAGGCATTTATTCCATTTATGACGAAGAGTGATGTCTCAGAAAGTATTCATCGAAGAAGATTAGTTTTTGCACGTGTTTAGCAAATGAATCTAATTTATTAACTAACATTTTTCGTATCGGTTTTGTTAACAGTTGCTTAAAAACATTTCATAAGTATGTTCTTAACAGTTTTCAATTTTTATATTTATTCCACCAGTCTCCACAAAAATAATCACTAGACAAACCGGCATTGATCGGCGTTATTTGCCTTTTTTAAGAGCGCTTGATAATTATCTGAACATTCAGTGAAACACTTTCCTAACATTTTCTTAAAACAGTATTTTACAATTTTCTCACCAGTTGCTATAGCACTGTCCTCAGAATTTCTTTGACATGTTACCTCATATTTCCCTTTAGATTTTAGCTCAAGGTTTCACTAATATGTATCTAAACAGTGACTCTGGACCAGGTCCTAAGAGTTTTATTATCAGTTTTTCTAACAGTTTCTATAAATCAGTTCCAAATAATGTTCATAAACCTTTTTTCAATAGTTTATCTAACAGTGTACCTAATAATGGTGATGTTAATTGCTCTTATCCTATTCCAAACAGTTTATCTAGCACTTTTCCTAACAGTAAACTGTTAAGAAAACTGTTAGGTAATACTAAAAAAAAATTGTCAATAAAACTTTGTTGGAGAGTGTTACATATTAGTGTTGTGCACATATATACATGTTTACAATTATTTTTTCATAGTTAATGTTTAACCGGGCAGTGTCCTAGTTCTACTTTTAAATTGTTGGGAGGGTCTTGAAAATAGTGTAAATGGTAATTATAATAAATCAGGGTTTATCTAGCTAAAAATAGTTTCAACTTACTACATTATCTTGAGGGTTGTGCAGCCAAATAGATGTTTATTTAGTTTCATTACCATGCATCAGAAACAGCGCATTCTCTGTCCCAGGTATGCATTTTCTCTAGATTTCGTATTCTTGTTAGGTCGAATTCTTTTTCCACAAACATGTAGCCTCCCTTTTGTCATTTCTCCACCACCAAACACGCCACGGGCAACAGAACACCTGCTGTGAGAGGAAGAATGCATTCCACCCACTTGGCCGTACCGAACTACGCCAAACAGAAAATATGCACATCACTTCAAGGAAAGCAAATTGTATATAAATGTTGTGGTACCTTGCATTAGAGTAGCCTATATGCAGAAACATTTTATTGATATTTGTGTCAAATGATAGATAATGAAACAGAGAATCATTGACCTACAACCCTTTTCCTATTTTTAATAGTGTTAGTACTTTGCCTTGATAAAAAGGCCTGTAATTTTTGCATTATTAAAATGTGCATAAATGAGTTGCCTCGAAATCTACTGAAATAATCTAATACTCATACGAAAATAATTGTTGCAAGGAACATGTATTTGTTTTTCGGTGATTGTGAGCCATAAAACGGTTAATCTTTCAACTGTAGCTCATGAAGCATTAGGTATATTATATTAGCAATTTCTTCGCAACCACATTGATACGTACTATAAACCAGTTATTTTAGCTTTAAGCAAAATTTTCGGCACCAATACCCTTAATCAAGAGAAGATACATTTTCATCATATCTATGATATAACTCTTACTGAGGCACCAAATAGAATGATTACATATATTGTGTAACTATGATTCACACTATTAAACATGTAATAAATCATACCACTATAGAGTGTGAGTGACGAAACTGGGACAAGCTGTGCATTTCCTTCTGGTTGGATGTAGAAACAGGCATGAGAAAAGGGTTTAAGTACTGGATTGCTACTAACTTTTTGTATTTATAACAGCTTAATTACTAAACTCGTGTTTTAAAAATTCTTGGGTAGGTTTTTGCGAACAATACAAGACATTATGCAAGAGTAACAATTTTTGTTTAGTCAGCCCATTTCCGAGTTAAATAATTTTCAAAATTGGTATAAATGTGGCAACACTGTAAAAAGAAGAGTTGCATTATGTTTTGAAGGAATACTAACGTTGATGCGGAGTGGCTCACAGCTAACACGTTTGCCTCCATTTCCACTTGTGCAAGAGGAACTCGAAAAAACAAAAAAACAAAAATGTTTTTCAATCACATGCAAAGGCCAAATTGAATTAGAATAAAAGAAGACAAGAACAAGCAGCTGCACTACGTTAAAGGAAAAAAACAACAACGAACAAGAAGACCAGTCATCTAAAAATTTGAAAACTCGACGTGTCCGTCACTAATACAGTATTATGTTTGGGACCGTTAAAATACGTTTGTTCCTTTTTTGTTTAATTTTTATGTATTAGTTTTGTTCATAAATCCTATCTGAAATAATAAAAATGTTCACATCATACATACTTTTGACTCACCCTGTATAAATTGAATTTTAACTTAAAATACTGCCAATAGCCAATAAATAAATATACTTTATGGAGNAAACCTAACTGACCAGAACATTACTACCGATAAGATTTCCGCCTTTGTTGACGGTAGTCGTTTTGGAGAGGTACAAAATTGAATATAAATTGTGATTAGTCAAAACTACGGCAACCTCCTTGTAAGGGGTGGAAAAGAGCTATTAACAAAGCCAATCAGAGAGTTTATTTTCTTTCTGGTAAAGAGACTTGTTCACGTATTTGATGCCACTCTTCGCAATTATATTCAGCAACAAATGGTTCCTTGTTGTTCAGTAACCACGATCGATTAAAAGTATTTTAACAAAATTTCAGTCGGAGAAAAAGCAGAAAATAAGAAAAACGATACACAGTCAATCAAATCTGTTGTCTGTTTCTTATTGTGACAATCATGCAAGCTTATTGTGTGTGTGTGGTAGTCCTAATTCATATTTGTATTTTTGTTAACTAACAGTGGCCATATTTTGCCGATATTACTTTAATATATTCTTCACTTGAACTCTACTTTCCAGTGCAGATATTTTCGTAGCTTTCATTCACTCATACATAATTTCTGGTCACCCACAATGTGACAACCCGTTAAAGTGTAAGACACTACTCAACTACAGATTTAAGTTGCTTTACTAAATGTATTTTTACAAGCATAAGTACTTTACTTATGTTTTTTTTTAACATGAGCGTTAACTCAGTACTTTACCAATATGGTGAAGTTTGAAATGTACAGTATAAGCGTATACAGGGTGGCCCAAATAAAGTGTTACAAAGCAATATATCCGAAATGGCTCGATGAAATTGAATGAAATGTTGCGCAAAGTCATACTTCAACAGAAACCCTTCATGGGGATGGGGGCTAACTCTAAAATCCTAAATGGCAATGGGGTCAAATTTGTCCATATTCATATACATCTATGAAAAACATACAACTTTTATCTGAACAATGTTTTTATTCTACGAATGTATCAAAAGATAGGCGACATTTCAGTTTGTACACCAATACAATCAGTGAGATCAGCAAAATTCGTGAACACGTACTATGCTTTCTCCATTTACAAACCAAAGCGAAATCCATAACATAAATGAAGTACATTCAGTCAGTACAGTTCTGTCATTCGGCATGATACTACAACTTTCCATACCATGGCGAATTTCGATGAAGTAGTGAATATGGGTGTTGGGTGAATGTGAAAAAAAAAAAACTATCGACAGGCATCGTAAGTGTGTAACGAACGATACCATACGACAAAATCTCATATGGCAGTTTTTCGTCTCCAACATCGTCTTCATAAAAGTGGCAACTTACGTGCCACAACTCGGAACGGCAGCAAATATGTGGTACATTTTAATAATTCTGCTAACATTATTGGTGCTGTTAGTTTAGATCCCAACATTAGTCAACGTGAATTGAGTAGTCAAAGTGGAATATCGCGTTCGTCGATACAACGCATAATGAAACTTAAAAAATATCGTCTATATCGCATGTGTTTACATCGAGAACAATTAGAACAAGATTGTGAAAAGCGTGTTATGTTTTGTGAGTGGTTGATTGGCTGTCTTGCTACGAACGAATCATTTTTGTTCAGTAATGAAGCAAGAATTAATCAACATTTTCAAATACGTGACAAGTTAATCGTCATAATTTACACCACTGGGCTGCTGACAATCCTTACTGGATGCGAACAGTTATTTTTCAACATCGCTGGTCATTAAACGTTTGGTGCGGGATCCTATGTAATAATGTTACTGGTCCACATTTTTTCGAGGGTATTGTTTCTGGTAAAATGTATTGCGTTTTCTTAAGGATTGTACTTCCTGTTCTCTTAGAAAATGTGATATCTACAATGTGGTTCCAACAAGATCGAGCTCCGCCACATTTTGCTTTAATTACTCGTTCATTCTTGCAGGATAAATTTGGTAACAGATGGATATGTCATGGAGGACCCATATCATGGCCCCCTCGCTAACCTGACCTTACACCACTAGATTTTGTTTAGGCTTTGTTAAAGATAAGGTGATGTCCGTTCCTTCAACAATAAAGATAACATGTAAATGTCACACAACTTTTGAAACAGTCATAGAATAAAAACAGTGTTCAGATAAAAGTTAATACTTTATCATGAACGAATATGAACATGGAAAATTTTTATCCCATTGCCATTTAGGATTTTAAAGTTACCCCCCATTTAATTTCATCGAGCCATTTCGGAGATAATGATTTGTAACACTTTATTTGGGCCATCCTGTATAAGTCGCTACAAATGTTTAACACCGGGTTTTGCAGCGTTTTAACACCCTTTTGGGGATAGAGTTGGTTATGTAAAATAATTGTACCATGTTTGATTTTTGTGTGAGTGTGCATATGTAATTTGCAACGAATATACAGCAAAAGTGTTGGTAATGTGTTTGTTCACTGAATTGTTGAACACAAGTACTACATCGACAAATTTTGTATTATTGATGTTTTCAGTAATTTATTAAAAAGAAAAGGCAAAGGAAAGCAAAACCAGTGTTCCGTCGAGTATCTTCCCAAAACACACGTCACAGCTTTTATTGCAAAATATAGCTACATATATCTATCTCCCGAGGCTGCGCATCGCACAAATACGAGTGCTTTTGCAGTAAAATAACAGTTTATTGCGCTCCTGGGAATCCACTCCACCGAACGCTGAACTATATGTATTGTCACTGCGGCATTAATACACGAATTACCAGTGAGCTTATTGTATATGACAGGTATGGGGAAATATATAAATACCATTTTCTAATTTATTTATAAGAATATTCTCAATATTAAAATGTCTTATGGTTAAATGTAACTTGTGTTAAAAGGAGACTTCAACCATATTACACTTCACTTTACTTTACTCGTTTGCGTGTCTTTACTGCAGAGAGGGAACGGGTCACCGGGTCACATTTATGCACTGGGTCATGCACACTGACCCCGTTTGGACTCGCTGTTGACCCTGTGCCGCGGTTTGAGACCAGTGACCCGGTTTGAAACTGGTGATATGGCTTTGAACACGTCGACCCGGTCTTAAAATATGATCTTGACAGCCATTACCTCTGCAAAGTATTAATTGTGAATCATATACCTAGTTTTCGCTGATCAATACTGTTTTTCTCATTCACTGTTGATAAAAAGACTGTCTTTTGCATATAGCATGACAAACTTTGGTCTGCTTTGGAATGTTTCTTTGATTTTACACGATTTTTCCACACATACACACACAAACCGTTCCCTTAGTAAATGACCTTTCAAACCATTTCTATAGGCACACTGTCCCAGAGACTTGGTGTTCACCCGGTAAGCCGATTTGAGCTTGGTGATTCGGTTTTAAAGCCGTTGACCCGATTTTAAAATATGATCTTAACCGCCATTTGTGATGCATGCTAGCTAGCCCTGCAAAGTATTAATTATGAATCATAAACTTTGTTTCGCTGATCAATACTGTTTGTCTAATTTACTGTTATAGTCAGTGACAAGGAAAGAAGAAGCTGTCTACCTGTGCTAATCCCCTGAAACCCAAGCGAGCGTGACCAGCCACCTTGATACAGTGAAAACGGTGATCAGCAGAAAGTGTCACTACCGACTGCAGTAAAAATGCTAAATCGATCAAATTTGTACTTACAATCTGATATCACCAGTCGAACCAGCGTCAAATTGCAATGCCAATTAAAAAACGAACGAAGGTTTTACGACAACTTAATCTTTTGTGATTTTTTCTAAACTTGGTATTTTCTATAAACTGAAGGGATGTGCACTTACTAAGAAACATTACAACAAATTAGAGAAAGATGAATGAGCATAACAGTGCGCATTGCGATTTCCATGTGGCCCTCTACTGAGCATGAATTTGTAACAGCAAATGGACTTTTCTGGGAAATCTATATCACAAGTGAATTAAGTAAATCAGTCAACTTACTTTCACCAAAAATTATCCGGAGATAGTAGAAAAAATTACATAACAGATGCCAGAGAGTTTTGGATTACCAGGCCATTTCGGGTCACCAGATCACACCGGGTCAAAAACTGTGACTTGATCCATCCCTGCGTTACTGTCGCCTTATTATCACATTGTTATAGTAAATGTGTATACAATATTACATTTAAGTCAATTGATGTAGTAACTTCTCGCTTTTGATACCTATACATACGTGAAAGAGCATTACAGTGTGATCAAAACTAGGGTGAGATTCAACAGCCGAACGGGCTACTTTAGTGGTACTTTAAATATTGGTTGGAGGTAAAAGACACCATGAATCATATGATTCATGTGGCAAAACCCTCTTTTAACTATTGGCCAGCTATATACCGGTTTGGCGAAATGGCATCTTTGGTTCTAAAGAATATAGTTTAGAGCGATACTCAAGCAATGATGAGTACTAAGATGCCGAGGCAGTTTCCTCTTGTCATTGCTGAGATCGCTGTACGATAAATAATAAAAAGGTATGGAGGNAAAAACTTCTGGGTTACACAGAAAAAACTCTTCAATACCTACAGAAGAGTAGATTACGTCAAACAGTCAGAATAGTAATGGTGCCCAGGAGGTTGCTGAAAGGTTAAGTTTAACGGTTGGTTAAGGTTGTAATAAGGCCGGTCAATGTTTGTAACAAAGTTGACAGTTGAGTTGTGATGCTCAGTGGTGCTGTCAAGATTACATATATTTGGCTGGGATTTTGGTTAGACGGAGAGACTACAGGCTGTGGCTGTTAGATAGAAGATGGTCGGTAAGCTGCAATGCCTGGAGGTGGTAAAGTTGTTTGACGTTTCTTCCCAGAACCATCATTTGAGGAGTTTTGCGCCTCCTTTCATGCCAGAGTGGGATTTCCACCTCGCTGTACCCCACGGCTGTGGGATGCCCTGACCACGTAGTGATGATATTCATGATTTACTCCTTCCTTGATGAGTTGCTGGACGTCGTGCTGTTGCCCGACGAGTAGCCGGATACGTTTTGTTAGTCTATTTGTTGCCTTGGATACGACGCGTACTGCACGTTGCCGCTGATGGTGATTTCCAGAAGACCTAGGGGAGACTTGTTCTTAATGTTGGTTAGCACACATGTGTACAACCTCTTGGCCACCGGCTCTTCATTTGGCTTTTATTTGGTGCGTAGAAGAATCCTCAGTTGATTATTCTGTTGGTGGCTCCTTTCGTGACTCGTTGATTGCTTGTGTGACAGACAGTCTCAGCATCACTCATTTGTAGTCCTTTGGTGGTGGGTTGTCACGTGGCTCTTTTGGTGTCACATTTTTTGCCTTAGAATACCTTTATGGAGAGGATTTTAGCTTCCGCCCTTATGTGGCTGAGGCGTTGGTGTCTAGTTCAGTTGATCGAGTGCCTGGTGACTCCAACTTTCAAAGCGTGAAGTCAGAAAAGTACATGTGGTTTGGTGTGTCAGCTTTGGACTTTTTTGGACTGCGGTTGAAGTCGGAAAGTGTTTTTACAGCTCCAATGTGATGGCAGAATTTGATGACCACATTGTGCATATTACATCTGAGACCTTCCATTGGCATCGGTAAATTAGGTGGATGAGTGATATAGTGCAGCTTGGTGTTACCTGCGCCTACTATCATCGTGTGCGCCTCAAGTAAGTTCCAGTACCTCAAGTAATATTTGTCTGCAGCAATAATATCATCTTCTGTTCTTAGTCCTTGTTTTCCCAGTTTGAAACTGTGCGCGGAGCACCTCATGTCTCCTATCGTGGAACACTCTTGGTTTGTATCTCTTAGTTTTTGACAGAAGTCTAATGATGTCAGCTAGTCAGGAAACCAACTGGGAGGTCAGACACAATTGTTCTGATTGTGAAGTTTTAATGGAATTTTTGGAAATGAATGGTGATGCTTCGGAAAGTTTTATTATAAGTTACACATATGGGAATAATTTTTGTTTTGAAATACGAAGAAATTAGCATCGTTTACTTCCTATGTCACTGGTGTCACCCCCAGTAGCACCGGACTAGTGTCAGTTCCTAAACCTAGCAACATTCTGCAATTGTAATGGCGATTACACAAATGAAAGCACAGTGTGTTGTGTGATTCAAAGAATAAAACGACTTTTGAGATTCGGTGGTTTTCGTCTCCATTCAAGATGAAACACTGAATTGTTATCGTATTGAAATTGAGGTGTGCTCTTGAAACATGAAATCTGACCACTTCAATAATGACAACAATGGCTGTATTTCCATGGTTGTCACCATACTTCGTACCTGAATGTGTTGTATTGCTTTAGACAAAGCATGTCAAACACGCGTGGTTACTGTAGCCAACCTTTACTTTGGTCCATGTGAAACTCTGTGGCCCGAATATAAATCTTCAGTATGAGAAATAAATCAGGCAGTTGATTCCTTGTTAATCGATGTCATATTTTCCGTGATGTAATAAAGAAAATATATTGAAAATGGGAGGCGTGTTTTAGAATATAAGAGGGAAGAGAACATGTTTAACATACAATAAAACATTAGTGTTCCTAAATAACACAGTGTAAAGCGGCACTATGAAACCCATCGGTCAAAATACGGGCAAAATACAGGTGAAGTTGCATCAGATAATTTGCAGTGCTTTTCTATTGTTCAAGAGTAGGAATGAAGGGTTAAGTCAGAAAGAAAGACGATCACTTCTGAAAAATAATAATCAAATGGATTCTATTAAAATTCTGAGTAAATGTTCATGAGTACGTATTCTCGTTGTTAGTAAATAAATAGAAGAATGAACAGATTCATGTGTTTCTTATGTATATATAAGGCATATAAAGTATATATATTGTATTTATTTAGACATACGGGCATGTGTATATAGGGTGAGGGTAAACTTCGTGAAAAAAAATCGTGGCGGGGTAGGAGACACGAAGCTAATTAAAATGTTTAATGAGCATATGGCTTTAAAGTAATTAATCTTTTTTTTATAGCTAATCAGAGTCGAAAGCGCGATAGTGTGTAGGTAATGGGGCTGATCCAACCAAGCGCTGTTGCCACGCGTCGCTCCGGTGCGCTGTTTCTTGGCCGGAGCAAGGGCCAAACAGCGAAGCGTGGAAACAGCGCTTCGCTGACCTGTTCCCATTACGTATACAGTATCGCTCTCTCGACTCTGATTAGCTATCAAAAAAGGGTTAATTACTCTAAAACGGTGCTTTCTACTCCATCTGTTCACTACACACTTTCAACTAGCTTCGTGTCTCCGACCCCACACGTTTTTGTTTGTTTTTTACGAAGTTTACCTTCACCCTGTATAGGCTTATATATAACCCGCAATGACCTGTTTATCATTCCAGTTTAACTTCAACAACCCTACTTTACAGGAGAGGTGAATCGTAAATATTTCATGGAGAGCTAGTGTATGTAAGTAGTCTCTAATATTATGATTGCTCAACCAAATTTCGTTTTAATATGCACACCCCTGGAAACATAATTTGAGACTTTTAAAACAGAATCCTTTCCAAATTAATGTGGTAGCCCTGTATAGCGCCTTAGTTTTATACTTCCCGTCGATCGTCTTGTCCATTTTAATGAGCGAGTATTCACACCAAAGCTGTTAACGGAAACTCCAATTACGTGCAACATACAGGATTTGAAGGGCGGTGACAGCAAAAGTGTTGCCACAGTGCATCTTCAAGTACGTCTAGCTACAATTTAGCTGAATACCAGACATTCGATAACCAATAAAGCCAATTAACTTGTGGCTTCAGATGGGTTTCTGGTTAAAAATACGCTAGTTTTTAAGATGTAACGTTTACAGAAAATAACCATTACAATAGTATGCACTGAAAACATGACCAGTTTCAATTACTGAAATTAAGATATTTGGCCACATACGACTAAAGAACTAAATGTATATAANTAATTAAACTGTTAACTTGAAATATTCATAAAAAAAACATTATACTAAATTCATCCCGTGTACAATTGTAGTGCTATGTGCTAGTGCTCGGAATAGTGTCCGGGTACCCGGGTATTGCGGGTACCC
>KZ895432.1:0-10831 GCA_003456935.1 Machilis hrabei | reverse complement strand
ACAAGACAGTGACAGAAAAAGAGTAAACATAGGAATAATTACAAAAGTAAGTAATTGCTTTCAAAATTCCGAATCTTCCCCAAAGGGTTTAGACAATTCTGAAATAGTTTATTGTTCAACATACAGAAGGTTCTTCCATTCTCAGCGAGAACGAACTGAGCAAAACTTTGGTAATGCAAAAGCGACCAGACTATGTCNCNCAAATAAANANTTTGATAAATTACAAGTCCTGGCGATTATTATGTAAGTTTTGATAAACAGAGAGAAGCGTTGTCTATCGTCGTGTCACAATCTGGCTGATTGACATTGGATGTTTTTAAAGGTGCTCCATCCAATTCGTCGTCCGGCTTGACAGTCAAGGCTACTGCAGGCAGAAATAAATCTTCTAGACAATACCAATAGCAGCAACAACCCCATATACTTTACCTTGAACATCTTCAGAAATATAATCAAGCTTAAAATCTGATTTTTGTAAGGGTTCTCTCGCCTTTGTGTTTGCGTTTATATTTGTGTGCGTGGATGGGTGCTTCAATTGTTTCTCTTTCTCAGGAATGTGGGGAGTAGTTGAATGATAAGAGCTTCTATCTCTGTACTGTGGATGAGTCGCGCGCTCTAAAGAATTTCTGCTGACTTGNTCAGCTGAGCGATAGTGGTCTGTCGAGTTGAACCTTGCCTCACCTCTTGGAGTGTGAAAGCGATTAGAGGTGTTTTCACAAGCACTTGAACTAAAAATTAAATTACTGTAGCGTTNGTCACGACCAACTGTTAAAACTTTGCCAACAATTTGTCCTGNTTTTAATGTTACAGATCTTTCTGAAGTGTTAANGATTCTNATGGGTAATTTGTTATGTGGGAGTNCTGTGCACACTNAANTTNCTACGTATATATATGGTTCAANTTCTCCACCCTCTATTAAAACAGTTTNTCCTGGTTCAAAATTTGCCCCTATTTTGNCCATTCTCATGCACTCNGTACNTGCCNTCAGTTCACGNTATTTCCAAATTTTAGCAACAGCTTCTTTTCACAAACCTTATTTACATACCACTCTGAGTCAGATTCAACTGTTTCGTGAATAACTTCTCCATTAGACAATACCAGCTTTTTTTGTGGGCGGAGTTAATCAGAATATTGTGTTTTACCAAAAAATCGTTACCCAAAATAATGTCATGATTACCTAATCGTGGTACATCTACCACCAAAAATTTATGTTTCATAATGTTATGGCCTATCTTCACATTTGTTGTACAAGAGCCTAACAGTTGCAATGGAGAACCAGTTACTGAAATAAGATTTATGTTCCTATGTTTATCTCTAGAAGACGTGGACAAAAGATCTGAAAGATTTTTAGAAACCAAGCTAGGTACACTCTTGATGTCCACGAAGGAAATAGCCCTTATATTTTCTATTAAAATCTCAAAGTTTGGAGACCTCTGTAAGCCTGCTGACGAATTAAGAGTATTCACAGCAACTGTTAATGTCGCCTTAGAGTCCCTAGATTGGCTTATCTCATCGAGGGACTGTGGATGTTTAAAGAACTGAAGTGTGTGTGTTTTCCGAAACGTTTGGACTTTCCTCTGTGTTCCCTGTCTGCACGTCCTTGGTTCGAACGCGACCCTGTTTGTTCACCCTGTACTCGTGTAGCATGACGTACTTGGTAATTTCTGTGATTTGTTTGATAACGACTGTTATCCCGTATATTTTGAACTTGATTTCGAGCTTCCTTTGACGCGTTTCGCGATGATGATCTAGCGTTTCGGTCCTTTGTTCGAATCCTGTATTACGCGAATGTTGTATGTATCTAGATTTATAGTGTCTTTCTGGGTGAAAACGAGTCTGTCTNACGGGGTGCTGAACCGTGTAAGCATGCTGTATGGCTGAAACAAAGCCGGTATTTCCTCAATAATTTCCTCGTTTTCCGATGCTTCAGAATCGTCACTAAATTCTCGTGTGCGCGATTGATTGTGCCTTTTGAAATTACTTCGCGGTGGAGGGCTAGTTTTGCTTCGGAAGGAATTATTTCTGATTCGCTTTCTACATACCGATATCTCGTGACCAATTTTCTTGCAATAATTGCAACGCAGCGTAGTGTCTCTTTGACAATTGTCGTTTCTTGAACTTCTGTTATCTGGTTTCGAATCCCTTGAACGTAAGCTTTCTCTGCTTGAACTCAGGCAAAATTCGCGTTTTTTCTTTTTCCAGCAGTCGCGTTGCNTGTAGCCAGTTTTCGAACACTAAAAACAACGCACATCGCTTGTTGAGTTATTTCTGGAACGCGGTCTGTCTGATCTATCTTTTGGTTGAAAAAAACATGGCTGGCTGTGTCAAGGAATGCGTTGGCTTTTCCAACTATTTTAGATTTAGCAATTAACAAAATCTGTTCCTCTTTCCAATTTGCTAATTTTGCGACCTGCTCTGAATTCTCAAAANACTAGTGGCTTTTAAATCTTTAGGTTCGCCTGAGAATTGCTTCACTAAGGTGGCGTAAATTGCTAAGTGTGTAACAGTTGCACTTTCAGTCGCCATTTTGAATTCCTTACTTTACTTACTATTAACAATTAATCAAACACACAGTACTTACTTGAGCTATAGGGAAGAGAAAACATACAATTGCCAACAAAAATATGTTCTATTTGGAAGCAAAACCAAAATTCTTTATTGGCTGTAGTTCCAAATAAAACGGTCAAGAACATAAAAATGAAATTGTACAGTGCGTTTCTTCTGTGGTCCACGTTCGATTCTTCTCAGTTTGGCTTATGTATCCTTCGGACGATTTCCTAAAATTTTATTCGCGAAAAATTTACTTTAATGGTCATCCAAAAAATAGTTTTAATTTATACTTTTTTTGTACGCTGATACGCCCTGCAAAAAAAATCTGTTCTACCTAAACATGTGCTCCTTGTTATCTATTGCTACGTGTATTCGTGTGTTCCTGCCTTAACTTCACATGCATTACTTTACATTTATTACTACAACACAACGATGGGTGTCAATTAGCTTGACAACTTTATTTTACTATAATGCGCCATGTATGGGGGCCAATTTATGTTGTGGCTTTATTTGTTAAATTATTTGGCTAACTCATCTATATAGTCACAAAATAGAAATTTATTTACTTTAGCAAGTGTTAGCTAGTTCCAGTTTCTGTTAGTACCACTCCTGATTTTAGATCCTTGAGCTTTCATGATCTACATTTAGACATTCTTATTAAGAGAAAGACTTTTACCTTATTTATACTGTTAAATACCTAATGCTTCGATCATTTATCGCAAGTATCCACTTACCTTAAATTAGTCTAAACTCATATTTAATAGTCAATCGTGTTTGACTGCAATTGTTAACTATCATGGCGCGTGATTAGTGTATTTCAACTAATTAATACTTCGGATATCGCACTTGTCTGGAGAAAGATCCAGAGCATGTTTACACAGCGGAGGTCTTGAACAGAGAGGACGAGTGGGCTCTCTCGTCACAGTTAGTCTCCAGATCAAGCTGTCAACTAAGCATAATCGCAACAGCACGTCATAACTACGATGTTAAATTTTAGTTACTATTGAACAACGAATTAGAATTTATTACTAATATGCTATAATTCTATATTAACTTAATTTAGCCTTTTGGACCACTAATTAAAATATCGCAACACTTTTACATAAATTTTAAGTATGAAGGAATAGAAATACATATTTTGATATATTATCTGAATATAAAGATGTGTTTTCATTGTCGGCCCCTGTAGCCTAGTGGTTAGTCCCGTGGCATTGCACGCCGGAGGTCCCAGGTTCGATTCCTGGCTAGGACATGGGTGTCTTGCTTGTGCTGTCCTAAGTGTGTGCACTTGTGTTGGCATACTTTCGAGTACTCACTTGTGTTGTCTTAAATGTGTGCACGTAATGTCGGAATAAAAAGTGGCCATAAATGTTAGGTGCTAAAGCACCGGAAGTAATGCCATACGGTGGTTCCCGGTGCATAACCCTAACAAAAAAAGTGTGTTTTCATTAGCTAACTATCATTCACGTGGTCTTGATCGCTAAAGAATGACGTCTCAAATAAGCTGCCGAATTCACACGTGTAATAAGGAGAACCAATTTTTGTTGCATATTGTCGTAATATTTTTAGGATGCTTTCGAATATACGATTAACCAATATATATTTTATATACATTTTGGTAACTTAATGGATAAGTTAGGTTCTGGAGAAGTTTCCATTCATGGTTTCGTGAGCACTTTTAAAAGTTAAATCACACAATAAAATGTAGTTTTTGGATAAAGAAATATAATCACTGTAGCTGTGCTTAACAAAGGAAAATAATAAGAAAATAAATGGTTATTGAATTTGTATAGCACCAATAT
Organism: Machilis hrabei; assembly: GCA_003456935.1. NCBI lineage: Eukaryota > Metazoa > Arthropoda > Insecta > Archaeognatha > Machilidae > Machilis > Machilis hrabei. The sequence goes on along the minus strand of KZ895432.1, from coordinate 6,482 downwards.
TTTTTGAAAACCCACATTCATCTTATTTAAATTTTGGAAATGAGGAAACATTCACATTTATAGTGTGAAACCCAGGATTTATAAAATGTTTATCTTTGAAACACGTTAATCTTATGTTTCTAGACAAACCCGTTTAACATCTATTCGTGTTATCAGAAACGTTGTGTGCAGAATTTTTCTCTACTGATTTTGTGTAAATACAATTATGTGACGTAAGCTTGTGGCATTAGAATAAGTGTTGGCACCTCCTATGAGACCAAACCTTAAATTACATGATCTGAACACATATTTCATGGAAAAGCCCTCTGTGAGCTAAACAGGCTGATAAAATAAAATAAGTCATGGAATTCAGAAATCATTTGATCGTTCAACTGTACGTAGAAAATATGCAAAGCTGTTTATGTATCCGCCGCTTCATTATACTCTCTGTAGTTTTAATTGTTTCCCCAGTTTTATGAACATCGTCTGGATACACTAATAAATCAGACAATATTTAATACAGGCCAATCTTAAAGATGTTTTGGATGCCAGTGTTATCCGTATTCAGCTGTCACAGTTAAATAATAAAATCTGAAACAGTTTTTAAAAAAGTGTTTAAAATTATATTACATGTGATAATAATTATTAGCTGTAAAGGCTGGAGAAAGGAATATAACTTTTTAATTAGTTGGCTAAAAAAATGTGTGTGTGTGTGTGTTAGTCATAAATATATTTGTAATTTATTACATTATTATAATAAATTTAATTTGATTAAAACTCATTTTGTGAAATACCATTTTTCGTACAATAACAACATTGAGGAATTGAACTGAAAATTAATAAAATTCAAATTCAGAAAGGAAACAACTACGATAATGTGTGTGTATATATACCAGGTGAGTCACTAGAAATTACCAATCAAAATAAATTGTTAAATATTAATTTAATGGATAAATGCTTTAGACTAAAGTTCAAAGATGGCAAGGGTACGTATTTTGATTACTTCATTTTAGTTCAAGATTGAAGCCCTGATAATATATGAATGTCGATGTAATTTTTAAATGTAACCCCCCATTTTTTTATCATCTATGCTAATAGACTATCAAATTACAAATTTAGCGATTTAAGTCACATGACTTAGAAATGTACCTTGATCTTAAAAAATTTGGAAAAATAAACACAAGTATTTAATATACTAAACAACAACCACTTTACGAGAAAATCACTTTTTACTCACAAAATGTGTTCATTTTTCTACACCCTCCTGAAATGAGGCATGCACCTGTTGCAAACCGTCGTCTACAATTGCTTTATAAGCGTTCATGCCTTGCAGAGTAGTTGGCACATCGCAATGCACTGCTGCATTTTTAATGTACCCCGCAAGAAGAAATCCATCGGTGCTACGTCGGGTGAAATTGGTGCCCAAATCACAGGGCCATTTCTACCAATCCATCGATTTGGAAAATTTGTATTCAAATTTTGCCGAGTTTGAAGCTCAATGATACTTGAAGGTCGTATAACTTAGGCCGTTGAATCTGTCTTTTGATAGTCTTCTAAATAGATGGTAAAAAGTGTGGGGTTCTATATATAAAAAAATACATTGACATTCATATTTTATTAGTGCTTCCATCTTGAACCAAAATGAAGTGACCAAAATAGTCCTCCTTACAAGCTTTGAAATTCTATCTAGAANATTTTTGCATTATATCAATATTCCACAACATATTTCGAGTGGCAATTTTTAGTGACTCACCCGAGATAGTGTGTCGACATGTCTTTTTAGGAAATCGATTTATTTTATAATACCAGAGCACTCGAGTTTATTTTATAAAACAGTAAACTTATTTGCGGATACACTTTAAACAACGAAACTACTTTTTTGTATATAAATATGTTTTATTTCCATCCTATAAAATTATTTGTGCTTATCATATAATTGTACTTACCTTGAAGAGCCAATATACCGAATGTGTTCAAAATATTGAGAGAAATCTCGTTATTGTTGTCTTTGTTTAAAGCTTCCAACTTATAGTATTTTGATATTGCATTGAAAATTGACAAACTGAGTGTTAAAACAACAGCAGCGATAAATATTAATTGCCAAATGTCTCCATCAAATGGAGTGAAGATTGATTGCCACATATGTTTCCGAGTAGGCATTTTTATGAACGAGTAGTAGCTGTGGAAAGACAAAGTCTTATTAAAGGGCTCAATAAACACACGTACCAAACATCATAACATCATATATATTTCCTCAACTAATATATTATTTAAACAATAAAACTTGATGAACAGACACTTAAAGTAAGGAATTACTCTTGAAAGCGAGGTGTGACGAGGACACAGTCTTNAAACTATGTTTATATTTTAACACATTTGATTGCAAATTAGAAAAACGTTTACATCTCTTTTTAACGTAAACGATACTTTACAGATACATTGCTCACTAAGCAGCTTCCCTTCACCAGTTAAGGGAGTGTCATTATCAAATAAATATATTACTAGCCATAAGTTGAAAAACCTGTAAACTAAAATTGAATGGTGATAAGGTAATAATTTCAAGCACGAAAAATGTTTACATTATGTTTATTTGTGTAGTTAAAATATTAAGTCTTCCCGAATGTTATTTTAAACCGCAGCTTCCCAAGTTCTGTGTTTTAATTGGTATCTCGAACGCTTAGAAAATATATACTTTTTTTTTACCCTGCTCTATTTAATGTTATTTTCCTTCCTACCCCAGATGTTTCCCTACTCCGTGTCTCAAACTTGTCCTACGTCGTCCAGTACACATTACAGTTTTCTGCATTATTCTAAGTAAAGCACAAACTTATATATATTTCTAGACTTTACATACTTCTATACAAACCTATAATCTTTGAAGTTTTGAGTGTTAACAGAAACACATTGATCTAAGCTCATATTTTGGCGGAATGAAACAGTTATATAAAAATACAAGATTTGTTTTGCCTTACTTCTTTAAATAAATGTGGAAGTTTATCTTCTTACTTCATTATATATAATATAATATGATTACTCGAGAAAATTCATTTTCTCGTGGCCACTTTAAAACCATCTAATGTCCTTGGTATCAAATAATTCTAACCTCTTTTGAAAAAAAAGTTTTTCGATTTTATTTACATGTGTGAAGTATAAGAATATACGATACATAACAGGCATTAGCATATGTAAAAATATGTTTAAAACTATCCACATTAAAGCTATAAGACATGAGCAACAGTGGGACAAGGTAGGTGTAAACACAATATGAAATTCAACACTTTTGTTTTCTTTTGGATAAAAATAATATTTTTCACAAATAGTAGCCGATAATAATTCTACAAAACATCTTACTAAATATCTCATATATATTTGTCAACAAGCTGTACTACAAATAGCATACAATAATTTCAAAACTTTGGAAAACTGCAAAATTCTTATCGATGTTCACTGTTCTGTATATCATCTTAACTTTCATTATAAAAATTATACATGCAAAGTGCATGGAAAATTGAGTTGAATATAATTACCTATTTGATGTTAAAATTTTTGAAAAATCCACAACCTCGTATCGATCAAAGTTCATTGAAATTTCCAATACAGCTACGTCAGCTTCATTTCTTTGTATCATTCCAACCATACCTGAAAACGTTTTTCCATCAGCTTCAAGGGCACCATACCCAATTTTTTCTTTGTTAACTAAATTTGTTCTGTAATGAAATCAGATTGATAAATGGAATTGTTGAACTTTATATTGAAAATATTACGAAATAAATATTTAAAATTAAGTAGCAACAAATATTTTACTATCTAAAATTTCAGGAGAACCAGTTAATTAGTGTTTGGAGTGTACACTGTATTCTTTGCATTTAAATTTTAGGTTCCATGTTAAACGATTGACTCATAAATATAAACTAGAACCANATTTATTTGTACCAAAGATGCATGTGTTCTGAATATTCTTTGTCAGATACATAATATTAATAAACACTTGAGAATTATACAACCAAAATATAAATCAATCGAAACATGCTATATAGTTTATCTTGTAANAGCACCCTAAAGCTTAAGGCAATATTGTTTTGTTTTACTAAAAATTACCGAATTTAAAATTAGGATACTGCACACCTNATAGGAAAATTCATGACGCAGAATACACAGCACAAGAGTGACGCAGTTGGAGGAAATGTCAGGGAGATAACTCTAAATGAGTTTTGTGAACATAGAATCCCAACATCTTAACAAAATATCTCTAAATCTCTAAAAAAATCAAAATATGGTATACTTTTGAGCAGGAGTGTAATTGACAGTAGAAACATCCTGACAGAACTGCTTCATATTCTGTGGTGGATTTCTGTTATATCTTGCTTGGCAAGTGATGGTGCGGTCGTAGCAAAACAAATTAATAACCCAATAACTTGTAACTTGAGCAAGAAATGAAAGTGTGCGTTTGAGCCCAGTGTGTGTATGCACCTATTTTCATTTGCATTTAGGTAAAAATTGGTTTAATTTTGAATTCAACTCAACTAACCATGCATTACAGTACGAATCACCTCTATTGTAACTAACACATTATCATGAAGCTTGAGTTCAAGTAGTTTCTATATAAGTAAATTCACTGATTTATTGTTTGTTTCAATAACTTAAATTGTAACTAATAGTTAAACACTTTTTCGGTTGTACAATGTATAGTTAAAGAGATAACCTATAGTTATGTGGCGTTTAAATTAACTAATACTTCTACCTCTAGTTAAGCCTTTAACTAATGGTTAGAGAACAACATGGCGTCCATGCAGTCAGCTGTTTATAATAGGACTTTGCTTACCACACCATTACTCATACAAATGAACTTAGAATCTTCATCAAATGATAAAATTAGATTAATGATGGAATTTAGTATGACATATGCATAACATACTGTATGCTACAGTGTGTATGCTGTAAGTGCACAATATTTATAGCGTAGAATAGGGATAATAGGCTGGCTGTTTTTACTTAATAACAAACAACTCAACCTTTATACGAAATGCTTTGAAGTTGTGGGATGCATTACAAACAACAAGGCTTAGGTTTAGGCTAGAGAACATGTAGTATAGGATAGATGTGGAATAACANGGTAGTTGTTATGTAGTGGTATATTTGTAACAGAGTAGGGTAGGTGTTGTGTTGAAGTATGGATTGGTTTCGATGCTTATAGTATGGGCTGTGTGAAGTAGGACTTTGTATTCAACCACATAAAATGCATACAAAGAAAGCACTTAAGATGTTTAGGTGTTATAATGTAAGTTNCCCCTTGAATACTTCAAGACCATCATCTACGGGTGGATTCGGGAATTACGATCTGTAACGACAAGATTGCTCAGATGTCCTCATTCGTGTCCGGAAAATGACATCAGCCTGCTCATTCGTGTCCGGCATTAATAGTCAGATTTAGCTCAGACCACGACCTTGATGCTCAGGTTTCCACCTTCGAGCTTCGAACAATATGACAATTGAAGTGCGCGTAGCGTTCATTTTAAAATGGCGACACGTGGAGAACAACACCGTATGACCACAAAGAAATCAAGTGAGAGAAAGAAATNTCTAATATTTAAGTCTTGTAATGGATAAAACCATCTGTTTTCTCATTAATAAAGCTGGGCAAAAATATATTTTAAATATGAATAAAAAGATGATTNCGTCCAAATTGCTAACAAGATTACTATGAACCTTACGATTGACTTGGTTCCCTTTTCGATAATGTGCAAGTGTTAAAAATAAGATGAATAACTGCAAAGTGTCACAACATGAGACTAGTTCCAGTTGTGACAAATATATGATCTGGAGTCTACAGCATGTTTACTTTAAGAGCTTACACTTTGGGCACAAGATAATTTCTATTTTGAATTGTCTTTCTTAGTTGTCCTTGGTACAAATATTCCTTTTAGTCTCAACTGTGCTATCTATTTCCATGTTAGCACCCAAGCCCAAGAAAGAAATACAGATTGTAAAAAAATGTATTTTCTGAGATTTTCAGTGACACTGAGCGAAATTTCTAAAGTTCCACCTACTTTTTTCTTAATATGAAATTTATGAATGACTGTATTAAATAATATGAAAATAATAGAGTGTAGTTAATCAAGATACAATTCTAATTATAACATATAACATTATTTATAATCTATTTATTTACCTTTACAATACAGGTATCTTTTTAGTGGTAATTTAGTGATTAAATGTAGGTTGAACTATAGAAATTTCGCTCACCGTATTAAACANCCTATATAACTTACATTATAACACCTAACCATCTTAAGTGCTTTCTTTGTACGTATTTTATGTGGTGGAATACAAAGTCCTACTTCACACAGCCCCAGGGACGTCGGAACCGGGGGGCAAAGGGTGCTATCGACCCCCCAGTTATTTGTCTGGGGGGTCAAGTATACCATTTTTCCCCCCCATTATTTTCTAAAAACAATACATCAATATTTCATTAAAGCTAATTTTTTACAATCTATTTTATATAA
>QVQU01310653.1:0-10702 GCA_003456935.1 Machilis hrabei | reverse complement strand
GTGTATTAATGCGATGAAAATTTTTATAAAAAATTCAAATAATTCCTACTTATTTTTACAGCAAAGTCCGTGATGGTTTTGGAAATTCAGCTCCCTGTACATCTTCAGGATCCATGACACCCCACTTCGACCCGCAGCCTTCGACATCCAGGGCCGCCCAAGATGACTCAATGGCCAATGCAGCGTAATTATAACTTTTTCTATCTAACTTCTGTTTACAAGCTAATGCGTTCAAGTTAACTTATGATTTTTTTCTTCTCTCTTTTCCAGAATGGATTTTGATGTTGATCTCCCCTCGTCCTTCACGGTGTTAAACAGCGTAAAACAGCACTACCCACATTTTAACGCCATGGGGAGACAACTCGAATTGTTGCAGCCTCGATTGCAAAATGACGATAACGCAATTGAGATAACGCTGGGCACCCTGGAGGATCTCGTCAATAACCTGGTGAGTAAATGTAGATCTAATGATTATGTGGGGATGGAAATCGGGAGTATCTCCAGGCCCGAATTTAATATCGACAACCCCCTACGTAGAGCCGATCAATTTACGCCAGGGACCGTCATAGGCATTATTGAAGACGAATCCCAAAGTCGTAGGTCTGTGCTTTTGGATGGTGCCTTGAATATTAAACTTCATTATGTGCGTGTTCCTGCAGGCAGGGTACGTATAGCCAAGACGAAAATGTTATTGTCCAACGTCTTTAAGAAGTGTCCATTAATAATAAGGATGATTTATGTCTGCCTAGAGCCATAGTCACAGCCAGAGCACATTGTCGTTTCATGGAAAATAGGAACGATGAAGTTGTGTAACGACAGTACGAGAATATAAGAAAAGGAGGGCAAGCTGCACAGAAGAGGGAGGCAGTGGAATTGTGTAGAGAAGCCGGCATCATTGTGTCTGATAATTGATGTGGCATTCCTGAACTGCAAGATTTTCAAGCCATTTTAATGGAATTCCGATTGGTGGTATTCAGGAAAGAGTTCGACCAGATGCCGGTCTTCAGAGGACCCGATTCCACACCCGATGCTCCCAGGAAGGATTTATATTTCGTGTATGATCAGGACCTGCAGCACTACGATGTCGTGGCAAGTAATACTGGCTTCTTCGGAGAAAAGAATTTCTGCCTTCACTGCATCGTAGCATACCGACGTCCTAATGATCACCAGTGTACACGGCTGTGCAGAGGACGCCATGCGTCACCACCGTGCCCTCCGGAAGGAAGGAAAGTGCTCTGCGAAGCATGCAACAGATGTTTTTGGAGCGACGGTTGCTATTCAAAGCACAATACCACTTCACTGAAGGTCAAAACTACGTGCGAGGCTATAAAGCGATGTAACACCTGCTTGAAGACGTTGGAGGGCTATGTGCGTAAGGATCAGCATGTGTGCGGCGAACAATATTGTTGTGCGTGCAAAAAGTGGCAGCCCGAAGGGCATTTGAGTTTTATAAATTAGGAAGAAGGAAAAAGGAAAAATTTGCAAGATCATGGATATTCCAAAAAGAAAAGAAAATGGCTTTCTCTAGTATTTGTCTTTTTTACGATTTTGAATGCGTTCAGGTGAAGAACATTACCGAAGGCCTCAAACATTAGCCCATTATGTGTGTGGCCATGCAGGCATGCCTTACATGCATTAATGTGAAAAGCCGGGATCACGAGTGTATGGAATGCGGCCGGAGAAAGCAGATCTTTGTGGGCAGCGATGGAGAAGGAAGAGATCTGGCCGCCCAATTAGTGCATTATATGCGCACTAAATTAGGCTTCGTGGAGAAGGTCGTGACCATAGGACACAATGCCCAGGGTTACGATGCACACATTTTGGCACGTCACATGATAGTGGATCTGGAATGGACACCTAACATCATAAAGAACGGGCTAAGATAATTCAAATGGAGTTCGAAAATTTCCGTTTCCTCGATTCTCTAAGTTATCTGCCAATTTCTTTAGCCAAACTATCTGCAGTTTTTGGGCTTCGAAAATTGCAAAAAGGCCATTTCCCTCATTTCTTCCATAACACCACAGGATATGCCATAACAGTTGAAAATCCTCATGAGAATAATTACATTGGAGCATTGCCGGCAGTTGAATGCTATGCAAGCGATCGCATGGGATCTGAAGAAACGAAAGAATTTAAGGAATAGCATGCACAGGAAAAGGCAAGAGGTGCAAGTTTGAATTTATGAGGGATATGGAACTCTATTGCATAAGCGAACTCTTGATCTTAATGCAGGCATGTTTGGCGTTTAGGGATTTGGTGTTGGCACAAACGGATGTGTGTCCATTCACAGAAGCAGCTACCATCGCCTCAACATGCAATGTGGCCTTTCGAAGGAAATATTTAAATGATCGGACCATTCCTCTCATACCTGTTGGTGGGTATAGAGCGCATGAGGTCCAGAGCCAAATAGCCATCGAATGGATGACAGTGGTTGAAAAACATAGAGGGATTACGATACAACATGCAGGTCGTAAAACGCAGGCCCGTAGAGCGGGTTTCAAAGTTGATGGTGTCCACGAGAATACAATCTACAAATTTCATGGTTGCTTTTGGCATGGATGCCCTAAACATTACCCCAATAGACATGCACAGATTCACGGCGCACCAGGAGAAACCATGGAAGGCCGTTATAAGGCGACCAAGGATAAGATGTGAAGGCTCAGAGCTGCTGGCCACAATGTGGTTGAGATGTGAGAATGCGATTACATGAAAATGAAGGCAGAAAACCCACATCTCCTGGATGAACTTAGCGTGCCATCGATGAAAGATGCCTTGAATGGTCACCAGGCCTTCTATGGTGGAAGAACAAATGCCGTGAAGTTATACCATCGCTGTCAACCGGGGGAAAAATGATTTACGCGGATTTTTGCAGTTTATATCCTTATGTAAATAAATACGGAAAATATCCGGTAGGACATCCAGAAGTCATCCTGGATAACTTCCCGCCACTGGCACAGCTGGGAGGTTTGGTGAAGTGTAGCGTTCTACCTCCGAGAGATCTATGGCTTCCATTGTTACCGGCCAGAATAAACGGCAAGCTAGTTTTTACACTTTGCCGTACTTGCGCCGAAGAAGAAAACAGTCATCGATGCTAGCATGGACAAGAGGTACGTGGTTGACGGACGAACTTCAGGAGGCAGTTTCCTTAGGCTTTGTGTTTATAAAGATACAAGAAGCTTGGCAATATCGCGAGACTACCCAGTATGATAGGTCAAGAAGCGAAGGAGGTTTGCTCACCGAATATATCTATGCCTTCCTCAAGATGAAGCTAGCATGTATTATTAATGAGGATGACGTTGGACAGATATATAGAAGGCTACTTCGAGAAGGAAGGCTTTCGGCTGGATAAGGTGAACATCCTTAAGAATCCAGGAAAGAGAGCGCTATCAAAACTGATGTTGAATAGTTTTTTGGGCAAAATCGGACAGCGTTCTAATATGCCGCAGACCGAAATCATCAAGGCTCCCGATAGATTTTGTTAGCTTCTTACAGGAGTCAGCACCAAAGTCACCTCCGTTAAATATCTCAGCGCTACGATCATGATGGTCACTTGGAGGTATACCGATGATGGAATACCTGTGATGCAGGACAGGACTAACGTCTTACTAGCCGCATACACCACCACGCAGGCACGGCTAAGGCAATGGTCCGTGTTTAAATTGCTGCAGAAGCGAGTGTTGTATTTTGACACGGATAGCGTCCTGTATCTAGAAGGTGAATGGAATCCTCCTTTGAGTGACTATCTGAGTGACCTCACCGATGAGCTGGGCACAGGATGCTACATCGACGAGTTTGTTTCTGGCGGGCCCAAGAATTATGCATACTGGGCGAGGAAGCCTGACGGAACGACTGAGATCACGTGCAAAGTGCGGGGGATAACGCTGAACTATATCAATAGCCAAACCGTCAATTTTGAAACCTTAAAGGCGATGGTGCATAGCACAGGGCCAAACACCGTCAAGATATAGAATCTTTCTCGTATAAGACGACTCTAGAATCACGTCATCGTGAGCACCGAAGAGGAGAAAATATACAGAGTGATATATACCAAACGCAGGCGTTTGGAAAACTTTGAAACGGAACCATACGCATACATCCCTCAACCCTAGGACTCTTGTGGATGTCATAACATTTTCCACGAAAACGTGAAATAGAGCAGGGTTGGGGTTATACATATACATCTATTTTTATATCATTTGTATACGACCAGTCAACGAATATGGATGTACGCTTCCAGCATCCTTTTCCTGGATTACTCGCTGGACCGTGCGGATGTGGAAATACAGTTTTCGTCTTCAAACTACTTCGTCATCGTCAGGCCATGATGAACATTAATTTCAAAAATATCGTGTGGTGCTACTGAGAATGGCAGCAAGGCTATGCTGAATTTCAAAAGGATGTGTTATTTCAAGAATGACTGCTGGTCATGTCCACGTTTAATCGAAAAGAACCAACGCTTCTCAATTTGGACAATCTCATGGAACAAGCCAATGAACGCGTGGCCAATATTTTCACCAAAGGAAGTCATCACCGCAACATCAGCATCGTTTTCATAACTCAAAACCTCTTCCATGAGGGAAAAAAGTCACGTGATATTTCGCTCAAGACGCATTACATGATTTGCTTCAAGAATCCTCGAGATAAGGCTCAGATACAATTTTTGTCACGTCCACTATTTTGTGTCAATATCAAGTTTATACAAGAAGCCTACGCTGATGCCACATGCCCGCCACATGGCTATCTTCTCATCGACTTGAAACAAACAACGCCTGATGAAATGAGAGTACGTTCACAATTTTTTCCTGATGATGGCGCTACGGAAGATGCTCGTGCAGAAAGGAGGGGTTCTCTTACCACTTCTTATTGGACCCATAATCTCATCACTTTTGGGATCACTTCTTCATTAAAATAAACTACATTGCAGAAGAAATTTTAGTTTTCATGAATTCTTCAAAGATGCAGCATGCCAAGAAAATGCTTCTCGTGCCACACGATACGATGAAACGTTACAGGATCATCAAACAATAACGGATCCAGTTCTGCAAACGTCAGCGAACTCGAACAAATGACAAAACATTAAACGATTAAGATAAATGGAGAAAATATGAACAAGTTTTACTTCGATATACCGATGCTACCAGAGCTGCACGTCAACCTATCCGTATCGAGATGGAAGAAGAAGAAAAACCCGGATATATAAAAGACGATATCATCAGGCTCATACCGCCCTCTTATAAATCGAAAGAAATCACCCTTTTGGAAAAACTACGTCAAAATCAAGACATTAACTGGAATTCTCAGGGCGAAGTTAGCAAAATAGGCCAACGTCTTCCATGGACCAACATTTCAGATCTGATGAGCGATATCCTCCGACGTACCAGGAAATCATCTCCACGTGGCTGGGAAGAATTGGCAACTTTTCTTGCCAATGCCAATGTGCCTCAGGGCCTTCTCGGAAATACGCAACGCTGGAACTACATGGAAAATCTACGTAAACCAAAATCTTCAAAGTGGGTGCCATTTTCAACATGAAGACTTAAAGTAAAATTTATTATGATGCTTCACATCCTGCGGGCTTTGTACTGCCGAAAAACTGTGGTTGGCTGTCAAGAAGAAAATATCACTCGAGAAAATACGTCAATGGCTTTCCAGTCAGGATGCATACATGCTTCACAATCTCATAAGGAGAAAGTTTCGTCGCAACCGCGTATTTGTGACCACCATCGATGAACAGTGGCAAGCTGACGTCAACGATATGTCTTCTCTGCAAAAACATAACGTTGGCTATCGTTTCCTTCTCACAGCCATAGATTGCTTTACAAAATACTCCTGGGCAAGAATTATAAAGACCAAAACCAGCAAAGACGTTGTTGATGCATTCACGTCCATCTTCAAAGAACGCATACCTTTAAAACTTCAAACAGATGCAGGAAAAGAATGCATCAACGGGCCATTTCAGCGTTTTCTTAAAACACATAACACACGCTTCATCACAACGGGAAATAGCAACATCAAAGCCAGCATCATCGAAAGATTTAACCGGACGCTAAAAATACGCATGTACAAATATTTTACTGCGAGGAATACGTATCGCTATGTCAATATATTGCCACATCTTCTCAGAGCTTACAACAGAGGATACCATTCAAGCATCAAAATGGCACCCGCCGACGTCAACCAGACCAATGTTTTACACGTATGGCGCACGCTATATGGTAAGAAGGCACCTGAGAGAATCAAATATTAATTTTCGGTGGGCGATATGGTGCGTATTAGCAAGGCCAAGAAACTNTTCGATAAAGGTTACGTGGCCAACTGGACAGAAGAATATTTTCAAATCAGTGCAAGAATACCTAGAACGCCACCAGTCTATGTTTTAAAAGATATCAACGGAGATCCCATCGCAGGTACATTTTACGAGAAAGAGCTTCAAAAGGTGATAATGCTACGCGGACGTCGATACAAGATAGATAAAATACTCGAGCGTCGTGGAAGAGGCAGCAGTAAGGAAGTATTAGTGGAGTGGAAAGGATATCCTTCGTTTTTTAACAGCTGGATTCCGAAACGACAGCTATAACATGAAGCAGTTCTATCTGACGCTACCGAGCAATAGCTCCATGAACGTTTTCCCGAAGAATACTCTCACCGAATACACGACAAAACTACATCATCGTATCAAGCTAAAAGGATCCTGGGAAGTGGCTCTTGTGGAAATTCAATATCCTTTCTCTTTTTATAGCGTCACACAAGAAAAAAACCACGTCAACACAAGAAACCTTGACCAGCCAGCATTACCATTTGAGCATTTTGAAATTCCAATTGGTTATTACAGCAGCATAGACCATCTCCTCACTTACATTACCAATGCACCGTCCATATGTGGACATGCCTCGTTCAAACACAACCCCATCACGGGTTACGTCAACTTGAAAACGGATGGAAAACTAACTATTCTTATTAGAAAAGATCTTGCAGAAACTTTGGGATACGTTCATCTCACACTCGTCACGGCTACGAGTCCGAATCCTTCTTCGCTTCTACGCAGCGTCATTTCTCAACTGTTTGTATACTCTGACATTGACGAGCCGCAATATGTGGGCGATACAGTAGCTCCTCTTCTACGCATCGTGGGACTCGAAGATAAAACTTACGAAAAACTGATCGTTCAGATATACGATTCTCCTCATACGTACCACTGCTGAGAAGATCTTTCGACAACATCAATATAGATATAAGGGATAAAACTGGATCGCCTTTGCCATTCGAGTTTGGAACATTGACGGTTAAACTACATTTTCGTCATGAAGAATAAGCTGTTATTTGCAAGATATCCTGTACAGCCCGGAGGAGGTGTTTCCAGCGTCTACTACGGATCGCCTTACCAGAAAGGACATGGACTAGGAAGTTTACTTGGAGGTCTGTTTCGTGCCGTCATGCCGTGGATTAAACATGGAGCTCGCAAAGTGGGGAAACGAGCACTCTTAACAAGACAAGATATACTCAGCGATATCATCCAGGGAAAACCCGTCAAAGAAGCAGCCAAGAAACATCTCGTGCGTGCAGGCCATTCCCTCGCCGATCAAGCCAGAATGAAACTAGATATGTTACAGATAGGTAGAGGAGATAAAAGAAAGAATCTGAAGAGAAAACGTCAGTCTTCAACCAACGACTAAAGATAACTTTCTTTCACATACACTCGTCGGAGGCCAGTAAATCTGAATTGGATCTTTTTTTCTCTACCTCCTACGCAAACGACTAACGAACAAGGACAGTGAATTCACTACAAGCCTCTTGCTTCGCTGACAGATAACGGACCCATTGAATTCGTCATACCAGGTGAAGGTGACGAGTACATGGACTTGGCCCACACTGTACTTTATGTGAACGTACGTATTGCAAGGAAAGACAATGCCAGCATGGACTTCACGGATATCGTCGCACCGATAAACAACTGGCTTCATTCGCTCNTTCAACAAGTGGACGTTCAACTTAATCAAAACTCGTATCGTCAGCTTCAAATATTTATCCTTACAGAGCATACATCGAAACATTGCTTAATTACGGACCTGTGGCCAAAAACAGTCATCTCACTTCGGCTTTATGGTACAAGGACAGGCCTGGTGAATTCAACAGTTTAACGGCAAACTAGGATTCGAGAAAAGAAAAGTTTTCACCAAACTACTTAAAAGGTCGATCTACTGGCTGGCCTCAACTGCGACATCTTTAACATGGCTCATTTTCTCATAAACGAAGTGGAACTACGCGTCAAGTTGATACGAACGCGCAATACTTTCTAGCTCATGGCAGAGACTGATAATTACACGATACAATTACTGGACGCTTCGCTCATTGTGCGAAAGTTTTGCATCAATCCTAAAGCTCTTCTTTAACAGGAAACTATGCTCAACAAGATCACCGTCAAATATCCTCTGACACGCGTGGAAACCAAAGTCATCACGATGCCTGTCGGAATTCAAAATAAAACACTGGACAACATTTTCCTGGGAAAGATGCCTAAGCAGATCATTGTGGGATTTGTCAGCAATAAGACTTTTAACGGCGACATGACCAAGAACCCCTACGAGTTTAAACACATGGACATAACATACCTCTCTCTTTATCTGGATGTCGAGCAAATTCCTTCGAGAGCATTGCAGCCTGCTTTTACGGATGACAACCTCTACGTAAAGAGCTATTACACGCTTTATTCTGGCACAGGCCTTCACTATCAGGATGATGGGAATGATATTTCGCGAGAA
This sequence comes from Machilis hrabei, assembly GCA_003456935.1. Taxonomy (NCBI): domain Eukaryota; kingdom Metazoa; phylum Arthropoda; class Insecta; order Archaeognatha; family Machilidae; genus Machilis; species Machilis hrabei. The sequence goes on along the minus strand of QVQU01310653.1, from coordinate 1,943 downwards.
GATTATGTTAAAGGCTACTGTCTCTTTGCCTTCAATCTCACTCCAGACCTAGGAGCAAGTGCAGGGACTCACTGGAATGTGGTGCGTCAGGGAAGCTTGGGTTTAGAAGTCACATTTACAAATGTTTGTCCGAAACCGCCAATGTCATCATTTATGCTGAATTCGATAGTCTTCTGCAAATCAACAAGCAATGCAACGTCGTCTTGGACTACAACAACTAGTAGCCATGAATACTTTTCAACTAGAATACATCATGAAAAAGGATCCGGCATTTGCAAGAATTTCGCACGGCGTTTACGCCTTGGACATGCTGCCTTCACGCTTACGCAAACCCTTGGCCATCATCATCAACACAGATGCCAATCATCTTCCTGGAAGTCATTGGGTGGCNATCTACGCTACAAAAACTAAGATGCAATATTTTTATAGCGATGGAAGGGAACCAGTTCTTCACGAGATCATCGTCTTTCTACAAAAAGCCGGAGGACCTTGGATTTTCAACGAAGTGCAACTTCAGAGTATCGAATCTAAATTATGCGGCCAATTCTGCATCACGTGGCTATCCTGTAGAGCTAGAGGACAATCGCTTGCAACATATCTTCAGGCCTTCGATCGTGAACCATCAAATAACGACTCCCATGTATTTACCATGTTTAAACAAATCTATGGAACCTTGGATATTATCAAATATAAAACTAAAAAGAAGAAGAAGCTCTGTCAAAGCTGCATTTCTATAAACAAGAGGATCAAATGCGTCTAGCTTTAGTTCCATCAAGGCTATCATACTGGAGGCAGAATGCTACATCGACTTTAACAATGTATACATCATTAGGAGCTGGTGGCATATAACATAGACACATTTCAACTTCAAACCTATACGTTTAAGCCACCTTATTCGTTCAGAAGTCTAGCATTAAACATTCAACGCGTCAATTCATGGATCTACAACCATTTGCATCACATTGGGTGGAACGAAGGTCTATTGCTATTTTACACGATCCAGAGTCAAATCCAGGATTTAACGAGGAATGCCACTGCCATCTATTCAAAGGGTCTGGAATAATTTTATCTATTTGAATATTTATCGCAACGATTAGCCACCGATTTGGAGGCCCTGGGATGTTTGCCATCTTCCGTAATGAATCATCGAACCGGCGCCTGTTTCTTATCAGCACACGTCAACAACGAGCACTGCGCACTACGGAAATGCCTTAAACTGGGTCATTGGATGCGTCAGCATTGTAAGTGCTTCAACTTTTGAATTATCTTATCTTTCTTTTATCTTCACATTTTCTCTATATAACGAGGGCTTTACCTATATTTTTCAGTAGCCGACCGTTGATCAGCCAGCCAGTCAGTCAGACAGCAAAGTCAACCAGCCAGCCAGTCAGCCAGCTAGTCATTCAGCCCTCCAGTCAATCAGCATGAAGCGAACCAGCCAAGCATTAGCAGCCACCGGTGATCTGAAGAAGAGGAAGCTTACGTTTCCAGAATCATTCTTCAAAAACAAGAAACTAGTCACCCCGGAATCAGCCACCGAAGCCGCTGAACCGACCACTGATGAATCCACCAGTACGCCGAGGCCTACAGCTTTATTCAAGAGATGGAGTCTACCTAGTGGAGGTGCCATTGTAGCTACGCTTGACGGTGAAGTTGGGCAAGTCAGAATCAGTACCAAGGCTCCTTTCGATGTGGATTTTGAATGCAATACGCTCAATGCCGGTGAGTTTAATGCTTTTGCAGCAAAATTGGGTGGTATTAAAAACGCCACAGACTTTTACAGTGATTTCTCTAACTATAGCCAAGCTTTTGACAGTAAATCGATGATGATGATTTGTGGAAAAGACGATAATGTACTAAGTGTTCATTACAATCCTCATGGCATAGGCGTTTGGCCTATATTACAGTGGGACAATAGTGTAGGATATGCTACATTTGTAAAA
>KZ895373.1:1103-13341 GCA_003456935.1 Machilis hrabei | reverse complement strand
CCACTTCATAAAAGTGGCATAGCGTGACGGTGGTGAACCTTGTCGGGAACGACCCAAGAGTCAAAATGGGTTAGAATGACGCGGTCGAACCCGCCATTCCGTCCCACTTCATAAAAGTGGAATAGCGTGATGGTGGTGAACCTTTTCGGGAACGATCAGTGGTCCACCTTGTCGTTGGCAGACCTTGTCGGTGGGTCAGAATGNNGGGTAGANCCAAGGAGACGTGGGATGGCTTGACGGTGGTGAACCTTGTCGCTACCCCGTCATTTTGCCTAGCAGCACAAACATGAGAAGCAAAAATATGAGTTCAATACAGCAGAGACTGTGAATATAACGATAAAACAGATGAAGATCAGAGATTGCACTTTGTAGTGTGAGAGGCTGTAAAAAACGTGTGATGGATTGGTCATCAATCAAACTTGTTCCTAAAATAGTTTAACAGATTTTTTCTCTTATCTTTTTTCAAATGAACATATCTTTCATTTGAAAATCAATTTAAAATCCCATTTCAATTGACCCATGTCACAGTCCCCCGTGCATCCATTGTTAGAGAAGTCACTTTAATTGTATATTCTGTCTGACATTTCCAAATTAATATGTCTTGTATGTTAAATTTATGTAATTTCTATGATTTTAAGATGGTGATTATGATGTGGACATGTATTGAGTTATTATAAACGATGAAATATTTACAGCCATAGCCATGAACCTCTTGACTAAGAGTAAGTTCATTGTCCCCTACTTGACAACAAAGAAGAAGTGGTTCTTTGATGAGTTATTAATACACTTGAAGTACCACGCACTTGTCGACAAAGCATATATACTTCACTTGTATATTGGGCGTATGCACCTATACACCTGGTTATGTCATCTACTGCGTGACGTAGATACTTCTGAACAATGAAATGCGTAATATCTCGTGATCTAATATCAAAATAATATTTTTGCACTTTACCACAATGACTTTCTGATAAGAACGAATGTCAGACTGTTCACGTTATTAAAGTTTAATGGAGTGGTATTTGTTAGTAACTAAAACAACGAATCATGTCTGTCTTACATGAACTGCCATTCAAAGTATACAGTATGTTTATCTAATTACCCGGAAAGATGAAATTATATAGTCCACGTGCATTGCTGTGAGATTAGTTTATTAAAGCCTAACCTATGCTACACAAGTGGAATAATAATAAAAAAAATTGTTATATTAACTAGTATTTGCGTTTAACCACTAGCACACAGTTCACATATCTCGTTTTAAAATAACGACATTCCTATATTCGGTAATTACTTAGAGATCTAAGCTTTTCGAACTCAATATTTTATTTCGTTATGTTCATGAATTCGAAATATTGTTTTTATTCAGTATAATTATGGGGACTCTTTTGTGACATTAATAAAGAATAAAGACGAATAAATATTATACAAAGAAACTAGTTAATAATTCATGGAGACAAAATTAAAAGGAAAGTACTAAAAGTCCAACACACATGTTTGTATTTGGACATTCGTATCGCTTCTATAAGTTGTGAAGGTCTGTATGGTCTACTGACTAGCGTACCTTGCTCTAGGTCAGGGGTTGTGGGTTCAAATACAGAGTAAGGCATGGAAGTTTGTGATTTTGCAGTCATCTTCATTAATTACAATAAGAATTGTTCATCGTCCCGAAATGACCCATCAGGTGTCCATGGGACGTAAAACCCCACATAGCATCATCATCTATTGCTTGTGTTACTTTCTCAACTCAGTAATGCTTTTTGCTAGAAAGTTTGTGGAAATGTTTCACCACGTAATTAGCTGGACAGTGTACCCTACAATGGGAAATAACATATGAAAATAAAGTTACTTTTTTCTATCATTTAGTTCAGAAAGTTTGCGTGCGTTAACTCGTAGTTTACTGACAACTTGGAATATACAAGTTACCAATAACCAAATCGATAGTTTTGAAACATGATTACTTATGTCAGAGACCTCTTTTTTCATACAATATCTAGTAATTCTAGAACCAGGTGTGATAGAGGTCTACAAAATATATTTCCCTTACTACAAGACAGTGAAAATTGTGTAGAGTTCCATTAATATTTAATTTTACGAACCAAATTGGCAAATGAACTGAATAATAGGATATCATGAATATGAGACTTGCTAAGAAGTCCCTGTAAATACTAAGCGATTGTGACTTCTGTGCATGCGCAGAATCCACGAAGAAGTGATGAGTTACATTATATTTTCTATGATAAGGGTTCATTAATCACCTTGCCTAACCTAAAATAACCGAAAAAACCAAAGAAACTAGTATACAGTATGTACTTATTTTTTTATCGTCCAAATTCAGCCTATACCTAATTTAATTTTCACGGAAACTCTGGATTTAACGAATCCTGAGTTTTTTAGTCGATTTCAGTTTGTCAGTACCTTTGAAGAAACTTTGGTATCGCACCAGATTTTGTGGTGAAAATATGCTTTATGTAGTAGTATGATATTTAAATGAAAGAGTGTAATTTTCCTGAGAAATTACATCTTCCACACCAGGGATCATAGCCATGACCTTGAGTACAGTCCATCTTGAGTATTAGACCAATCGGCTGACTTAGACTTAATTCTGACTTCGACTAATTCTGTATAAGGTACTGTCAACATGAAATCTGTATCTGAGACTTGATAATGAGAGCTTAACTAGCTACTCGAGTACGAAGATTGTTAATACATTTGAGTTAATATTTTGACCTTTTGGCATAGCTTATACTAAAATGACATTTTTGTTGTCATACAGTTTTTTAAATAAAAGATGTTTACTGATTCATTGTATTAACTCCAACTTGGATCTAACCCAGGACCTTTGAATTCCGTTAATTACCTTCAATTCACATTTAATAATAATATTTTTGTTTGAATAGCTAGTTAAGCTGTCAATACTAAGTCTCAGCGACCGAGTTCATATTGACAGTGATTTTTCAGTGGCAGTCAAGGCTAGAAATTTGTCTTGCTGTGTAGTCGATCTGTTTTATTTAGCGGTTAGTAGAGCGTACTCTGAACCGAGATGTTGTGCATTTAAATTCCTCGTAAGGCATGGATATTAGTGATGTCAAATATATATGTATGTGTTGTCCATAGATGACAGAAATAGACTGAAATGGAAGAAGGACGAGAAAAAAAATCGACCTAGTGGTCTAAGATAAAAGTGGGCTGCAGGATGGGCTCCAAAGATGCTGGTTTGAATTCCTGGTGAAAGTAACATATTTTACAAATAAAATTAATCCTATTTAGTTCTAAAAATGTCTGAGAAGTACAGAGTCCGGTAGAGAAACCTGATGGTTTTCAAAATATATCTACGCAGAAGTGCATGGAGTGGGCTGACTGACATTCAGCACACCTGTTTGTCAGCTAAAAGCATTTCAGTCACCATGGAGCGCTGGTTGGCACAACATCGAGCATTCGTAGTAGAGACGTTTTATTTTAAATTAGTCAGTGGTTGTAACTCAGCGCGCGTTTCGCCGGCATTTCCACATTCATCGATATGAGCGTGTTCCAAGCCGCAATACCATAAAGTTGTGGGTGGTGAACTTTCGGGAAACGTCTTGTGCAATAAAGAAGAAATCACCATGGAAAAAGCGTACAGTTCGAACCCTGGAGAATGTTAAGCGAGTGTGGCGCGCTCTTCTTCGAAGTCCTCTGTGGTCGGCAGTACAACACACAAGTGCCTATGAATTTCTGACCGCTCCGTAAGCAGAATGTTGCATACCATCCTCACCTTTCATCCATACAAAATGGTTACGGTGCAAGAATTGAGTGGCCGTGATAAGAGAAGTCGCAGGTTTCGTTGTGATGAACTTTTGAGTATTGTGAATGACCTGGTTCTAAACTGAAACGCTTTCAACTGGCAAACACGTGTGCTGAATGTCAGTCACCTTACTCCATGCGCTTCTGCGTAGACGTAATTTGAAAGCCATCAGATTTCTCTGCAGAACCCTATAAAATTACAATTTACAGTACCAGGAACGATTTTGTCATATCCAAACGACGCGTAGCGCAACATTTCGTTTCGCTTAAATCGCAAATTTTTGTTCACTGACCAAGTTACGAAAAAATTTAATTCGCTATTACGCCTGAAAGACGTAGCGAATTTAATTTTTTCGTAGCTTGCTAAGTGAACGAAAATTTGCGTTTTAAGCGAAACGAAATGTTGCGCTACACGTCGTTTGGATATGACAAAATCATTCCTGGTACTGTAGTAGGTTGATATTTTTCTTATAAAGTACCTGTTCATATATAGCAGAGTGTCTAGTAACGTGAACAAATAAGTACATTCAAATTCGAATTACGTGTTTCACAAGTATTGACTATCTGTAGGTCTTCTAAGCCATTATTCGTATTTTTTTAATATAAGATTTAGGTTCATTGGGAAACTGAGTTACTCTGCAGTGTGTACATAGATCACTCGACAGTGCATTAACAGCGGGCATACATGCATTGACTTGAACATACAGAGTGTCGGGGCAAATGTCTGCATCAAAATGTGGAATCTTAAGTGCGCGTAGCACCGTAATAAGTCATTTCTGAACATGGGTTTCCCTATTTCATATTGCTCCTGAGGCTATCATAAATCCGTGGTTTCAATTTGCCTCACGAGTTTTGCAACACCCTGTATGGTTTATATCTTAAGCCTGTTATACACGATACATTAGATGTGTACACGACTGAATGGAATTTTGCATGACAGAATGCATGAGACTGAAACAAACAAGTACTTGTCCACAATGCAAAGAAAGTGCAATCCATTAGGTGTAAACCTTGTGGATCCTTGGTGAAACAGGGTTATTTTGAGCATTGACCTGAATGGCTTTTGGTGATACTGAATAAACGCAGCTGTGTATTAACTGTCGTCCTTACTCAGATCTCAAACTTTAATTAGGTCTTCCAGTTTCTACTAAAATTATGGTGATTATATAAGTTATGTTGAAGTAACGTGAAATTTCATTCACAAAAACCATAGAATAAAGTTTTGTACCACACGATCATCGAAAACAAGATTTAACAGCCTGCCAAAATGGCATTGATCTTATTGATTGTATTATAACTTTTGTGAGGTACATGGTGCGTTTTGTCTACATATAAAGAAGATTGCACTTTACTTCAACAAAACTAATAAAATTGAAATTATATTTTAATAAACTTAGTAACTAACCTATCAAGTTTCAGAGCTGAGTAGTACTGACTCTTAATGACATGTGTGTTCATCTTCTAATCAGCATAGTGTGGGGCTGACTCTTTGGGCTAATTAAAAACATTATTTTAATAGTATGCATGTAAAACATGTCTCGTTAAGATATGCACTGAAGAGTGTCCTGGGTTGGAAGTTAAAATAGGATCTCATCGATAAGTGTGTGATAAAACAAAACCATACCACCAGCTACACTCATGCTCAAAAGTATATCATATTTTGATTTGTTTAGACATGTATCGGATTAGAATGATGGTGTTCTAATGCAATCGTTTGAATGATATTCAGGTATCCATAGTCAGAAGTTAAAGCAAATTAATGATTATTTGGAAAGAGTTTTATTCAATTTAACAAAATCTCATTTTTTTACAGTTAAATTTGAGTGCTAATACATACCTTAAACATGTTTGATATGTGGAAAGTCGACCCTTAATAATTATAATAATAAAACGTCTTTATTTCGCAGGCGAAGGTTCGGCCAGCAATGGCCCTTCTTCCCCTTTACCTTTGTCACGACAAAAATACAGAAAATATAAAATTGACATTTGATAAATTGTGTGTAGTACAAGTAACAAAATTATAGCATGCTATTGCAGTTGTCAGAAAGTTTAAGAAATAAAATATACAACAAATAATCAACATAAACAAAAAATTAAACATACATACACACCCTTACTCACACATACAACTTGAATTATTATGAAATATTACAACAACAAAAATCAAAACGATTCAAATGTCGTGAAGTTTGGCTTTCAACATCATTAGAATTACTACTTTACTTCCCCCTTGCTTGCATAAACAGAAGGTGTTTTTTACATTCAATCTTGAATCCACTTAATGATATGATATATTTTAGCTTGGAAGGTAAGGCATTCCACAACCTTGGAAATCTGACAGATAAAGAGGTGGAATAAGCGGCTGTACTGTGNGGCGGANTCGCCAAGGTACAATCATTACGAGTTTTGTACGAATGAAAAGTTGTAACGGAAGATAGTTTTTGATAAAGGTATAATGGAGTTTGAGTGCGAGTTATCTTATGAATCAAGGATAAGCAGTGAAAGAGACGCCTGTTGGACATGTTCAGCCACTGTATTTTGTTAAGGACTGGAGAAACGTGCTCTCTTTTTCTAACTTTACATGCGAAGCGAATACAAGCGTTTTGGATTGTTTTAATCTTAGCAGCCAAGTGATTGTCCAAAGTGTCATATACAGAGTCAGCGTAGTCGAGCAAGGAAAGGACAAGACTCTCAACTAGTCTTAGTTTAACTGCTTCTGAAAATAGCTTCTTGAATCTGTATAAAGTTTTAAGTTTGTAGTAAGATTTGCTGCACATGCTACTAACGCATTTATTCCAACTAAGTGATGAGTCGAAAATAACACCCAAATTTGTATGGCTCTCCGTGAGAGGCAAAACAGTGTTATTTACAACTATGTTCGGCATGTTAGAAGAAACTAATTTACTTCTTACTTTGTTTGAACACACGAGAAGGGCAGCCGATTTCAGAGGGTTCAACTGTAAGGCATTTCGCTTAGACCATTCCCAAATAGAGTTCGGTTTATCTCCGGCACGGATATATTTCGCTGTCCCTTTTTACCTGGCATATTCCGAAAATTGTAGTGTCCTTGCACCAAGAANTTAACANTAGAAGTGAACCCGAGCCCAAGGAGTTCCCGTATTTAAGTGAACTATAATGAGAAGGAAAATTCATGACGCAAAGTGTACAGCATAAGAGTGACGCAGTTCGAGGAAATGTCAGGGGAGATAACTGTAAATGAGTTTTGTGAACAAAGAATCCCAACATCCTAACAATATATCTCTAAATCTCTAAAAAATCAAAATATGATATCCTTTTGAGCAGAAGTGTATGTGCCGAAAAATTAGCAATATCCAGTCGTCCAAAGAGTGTTTTAACGAAGCATAAAGCCCATTCCACACACTCTTGCATTCCGTATGTCTGAAGAAAAATTGGCTATCTTGGATCACGTGACTACAGTTGTCGTAAATATCGAAAAAAAAGTCGTAAAAGTGAGTCGTGCACATTAGTTCTCTTTTGTGAAAGGCACACTTGTTAGTAGTCTTCTGATTGGTTGGCCTTACTAAATGCTAAATTATTTGTAGACTCACTTTTAAGGCTTTTTTTCGATATTTACAACAGTCGTAGTCACGTGATCCAAGATGGCCGATTTTTCCCCGACATATGGTATGCGACATAATGTGGAATGGGCTTAAAGTATATTAATTGTACCTAAATAAAAGAGCCGTAGGTGTTAAACTCATAACAGTAGCGACCACCTTTGATTAGGTAAAAAATGCAAATGTTTTCGTCTCATGATTTTTTATTAGTAACTCTGGTTGGCTAATACTTTGCACAAAAGTTGCCACTATAAGTGAGAAAAACAATTAAATATTGTTTACATTGCACAAAAGATAGAAGTTGTGAAGAGAAATTGTATGCTGCAAATATCCCTGCAAAAAACACACAATCATGACACTCAATGCTTCATCTGTATGGTGAGATTTAAAGATGTATTAAAATGTTTGCCTATTTAACTTATTTGGACATGTTCATTGTCCATGTAGCTCAACTTGCTGCGTTTCAAGAGATATTTTTACTCTCATTATCAGGGATCTAGAAATTGCTTTAAGAATTGGTCTGCAATTTTCTCTGTCTGCTTCGGGAGTTGAACTCACGTTAGAGAAAATGTTGGACCAATTCTCAAAGCGATTTCAAGATGACTGACGATGAGAATAGAGAGATCACTTATAGAATAGCAAGTAGAGCTAACCAGACAATGGGTTATGTACAACACAGTGGTATAGAAATTAATTAACACTTGTCAAAAACATTCCAATTAGAATTTAAATATAAAGTTTTCCGATCTAACACTAACAAAGTAGACAAAAAAACAACAAATTTCGCTTGAGGAAAATTACGAGCTAAATTGTTATGACCATCACGTTTCCAGTATTTATATTACATATTTCAATTTGGAGTTCGTGACGTATCACTGTTTTCAGATACTGCATATGAAGGACAAACAAACACACAAAAATATAATTTTGCAAATCCATAACAAACAAACCTCATCACACACACAAACGTTTTATCAATCATTTCTGTACTCGCAAATGATTACCTTTTTTATGTGCCTTTGAAACAGTAGTTATTATTTACTTAGGCCATTCCGTACCATTTTTTATTTCTATTTTTAGGTTTGACATCACTACATGTAATACAATGGCATTTTGAAACACATTAAAATGATTATGTACAATATTTATCGAGAAATATGTACTGTACGTCTAGGCATGCAAATATTGTTCGTCAATCCACACGAACTTTTGAACTAGCAGAAAATCATTGTTGGGAAACAGTTATTACCTCATATGTCAATGTTTGGCGTACTGTATGTCTTTTTATGCTGTTTTAACAAGTTTAGAAATTGAAGTGAAATAAAAATTTGGCAAAAGGAATTTAGGCCCTGGATAAAAGTAGAAAGGAAAGAGCTATTTAGACCCAGAAATGGGTAAAGAAAACTAATAAGAAAATAATCGGGTATACTCTCTAAATATACTTTTGAGAAAGTGTCTTAAATCTGGTCAAGGCGGAAAGAGTTAAAAGAGTGTAACCATGTTAGACACCTAGTTAACATTACCGCACAGAATCAGAAACAAAAAATTAGTTATGCTTGACGGAAATTTATTGTAATTAATGCTCATTTGTTTCAGAATAGAGGTTTCAGTTAAGGAGTATAATACTGAAAACCGTAAATTTTGTTTGCACAAAATACTTATTCAAAACTAAATAATATAGCAGATAAATATTAAACAATGATTTGTATAACACTTTCGTTTAAAAATTAATGTATAATAATGTACGTAATATTTTGTCTTTCTGTTTTCCTCATAATAAAGTATATGTAATTCTTTATCAATTACTTAAAATTTAAATATATGTTTGTGACATTTTAATTTACTCATAGAAATACACTAATATGTTTCTATAATATCCAAATTATTGTTACAACTGTATGTTGATATGGTATCAGTGAAATTTAAGCTCTGTTTCTGTGGTTGTCATATGAATATTATGATTGAATATTATTCAGTTTTATAATACATACACTGATAAAAGACCACGAATCATATATTAGATAGTTGTTAATATGAATTATTTATTTATTTTAAAAATAAGCATAGTAACTTAAAGTGTATCAATTGAAATACAATTACAAATAATAGTTGGTATGAAACTGTATGTTTGCCAAATAAATTATTTAATTTCCTGAAAATCTCATTTCTTAATATGCTACCTTCTTTCTCGAAGATTAATACACTACTATTCCTACCATTCAAAAGAAGGAAACTAATCAACGTAAATAACTGCGTGTACACCTTTAAGTATTAATGTGACACACACAATAATTATTTTTATGCGTTAGCCATGTCTTATGTAGATACTCGAAATTCAGTATTCAGTCTCGTTAAGGAATTTAATATTATATTTTATAATCAATATATGCCAGTGTTTAACCGTCTTTTATGATCTAAAAGATGTGAATTGAACATAAAAAATATACATCAAATGTATGTCTTGAATTTAATATTCAAGCAATTTAGTACTGAGTTCAAACAATGAGGTTGTATTATTTTTAAATATAATTGCTTTCTTTAAGCACAATATTGCATTGCTTGAATGTTAACTTCAATAGAGAGCATTGACATCTTTATATATCTTTTGGAGTTTTTTTTTACCATTAATCAAAAATTGTACTTAGTTAGGTACGCAAATGAGCTTTCTTGAATAACGACTATATGTATTTGTATGCCCCATTCTCAGCTTTGGTGTCATCAGAAAGGTTAAAACACTGCAATGAAGGAGGTAATGATTATAATGTGTAAGAGAACTACCACAGACAGGACGTCTGTGAAGTTATCCCCCCTCCTACAATACAAAATCAATTCAACGGTGTACTAGATCATTTGTTTTGGGTTTGTTTTGAATTTGATTTGGATTGTTTTGAAAAAAAAATCGTTTGTTTCGCGTTAATAACAACTTTATGCGAAATAAAAGTATAGGGTAATAACTTCACAAGGGTCCCCCTACTTTTCAGGATACAACCGGAAATTATCTAAATCGTTTTGTTTGGGTTTGTTTTGGATTGATAAAAAAAATCGTTTGTTTCGCGTTAATAACTATTTTATGCTAAATAAAAGTATAAGGGAGCTAATTTCACACTGGCCCTCTACCTTTCAGAATACAAGTGGAAATGATCTGCATTCTTAGTTGTGGATTGTTTTCATAAAATTGATTGTTTTACTTTTAACTCTGCTCACAAAACTTAGGAGAGCAACAAAGAAACAGTAGAAACGATATTATAATATAGGCATTATTATGTGAAATCGTACCGAGAAGTAGTAAAAGCAGGAAAAGGCATGGCCAATGGCACCTCGACACCTTTGCAGTCATTTGTGACGTCAGAATGCATGACTTGCAGATTGCGCTCAAAGGCGTCACGCTGTAGGAACTACAGTAACTGGCCGTAGGCAGTGTGAAAGCTCATGTAGTGAAGTATACACGTGGAACAATGCCTCAACAGCTTAATTTACCAGACTCGATGGCATGGAGAGTCGTAGGCAGGATGGAAACAGGACAGACACTGTGGGAGATTGCATTAGCCCTTAGGGTGACATGAATTGTCATTTCCCGACTGTGGACTCCGTTTCAAATGACAGGACATGTTCGACGAAGGTTCGTTCAAGGCCGCCCACGAGCAACGACTGCAAGGGACGACCGTTACATATTGTTAACAGCCCGTCGGAACAGGCGATACAACGCAACGGAACTGCGCTTGTCGTAGCAACAGGACACAGTTGCAACGCAAACTGTCCGGAATCGCCTTCATAACGGTGGCTTCTATGCACGTAGGCCGATGGTGAGTGTACCTTTAACCACACAACATCGTAGGGACCGTACGGATTGAAACGCGGTGATTGGGAGTTCTATTATATTCTGTGATGAGTCACGATTCAGTCTACAATCCGACAATTGACGAGTCCTTTTCTGGAGGGAACGTGGAACAATGTTATACCCCAGCTCTTGTGTAAGAAAGATGGTGAGGGTAGTAGATGGAAAAGTAAGGCTCCGGCTACCGCTCGTCCCCAAATCCACCGCTCATCCCCGATGACGTAATATTTCATAATTTGTTAGATTTTTTCCAATTTTTTTTTCGAAATATTTTTTACTCTTAAAATAAACGTACGAATTTTTTAAAAAGACATATGTGCATCGGCTGAAGCTCATTAGTTTAATTCCAACATAAAAAAGTGAATTTCCAAACAACAAACATTTTTAATAAAAACAATAAATTTGACCTCACTACGGCTTGGCTTGGATCGGAGATGTCATTATCCCTGAGAGGGTAAGGACCCTGTACAGCACACGGATGTGACGTGACGTCCTCTCGTGGAGAAAACATTTTAAACAATTTTCGATGTCAAATTTTTGCTCTGTTTTCCTCTGGTATAGAAAAAATTTTGGAAATTTTGTTCAAAAATTTTCAGTTCTGTTGCCCTCTGGTGGAGAAAAAAAAATTGTTGAAAATTTTTTCGATATTTTTCTGGCGTGATCATCGGAGCTCTGTTCAAGTATGGTTGGGAAAAATGTAGACTTATTTTTCCATCTTCGGAGCTTTGTTCGGCTATGGTTGGGGAACAATTTGTGATATTGTTTTTTCGGCGTTAATAAAATCGATATTCTTTTGTTTTGCTATTTTCTTTTGGGGGCCAGAAATATGCCTAAAAGAAACCATTTTGTTTTTCAATATCACTAATTTTGATATATATTCTTTGGGGGTCAGAAATATATCTCCAAGAAGACATTCTCTTTTCCACTATCACTAATTTTGGTATATATTCTTTGGGGGCCAGAAATATATCTCCAAGAAGCCATTATGTTTTTTCAATAGCACAAATGTTGATATATATATTCTTTGGGGGCCAGAAATATATCT